>WHYT01016208.1:346038-364234 GCA_009806455.1 Tetrax tetrax
CTGAAACAATTAAAAAAAAAAAAAAGAATTAGAACCAAAAGATCTGTAAGACTGCAATAGCTTCAGAGATTTTTTTTTTTTAAAACTATTTGTCTTGAATTATAGATAATAAAATGTATCATCTTTGCATATACTTATTAATGGCCTTAGATACATAATGAAGTGCCCTTTAATGAGCAGTGATGTGGGTACTGTGGTGCTACTGAAGCCAGTCAAATAAAGCTTGGAGTGGAAAGTAGACTTGTGGAAAGCTACTAATGAAACAACAACTGTGTTAACCTAGATGCTTCTCCACAAGATATGAGATCACTTTACTCCTGTGCCCAAAATACTCCTTATAAAATCAAAAGGAAGAAAAAAATCTGTCTGAGAGAAATTACTGTTCCTCTCAAGAAAGGTGCAGTCTGCAATCCAAACTTCTTAGTTACAGGAGGAGAACACAAGGCATGATTTAGAAAGGGGCCAAATTCTTCCAGTCTTCGGGCAGCTTTAGCAATGACTGGCAGACCTGATGAAACAGAGATGCATTGGATTTTAAGCCTGATAAGGATGAGCACAACTTGTAAAGACCATCTGCAAGACGTCCAAATCATTGGTATTGCAGAATATGTCCCCTGTTCCGCACTGAAACAGAATCTCGTTTCATCCTCATAAAAGTAATCAACTCTAAATCATTCCTGAATGTAATGGATACAGTACAAATAAAACTAGCACCTGATGCTTCCCTGGATAAATGAAAGAAGTCAGCACACAGCACGATGGTGGTATTTTCTTGACACTGCTTCAGGCAAACAAAGCAGCGTAACTTAGAACTTGCTCAGAAAACAAATGGCAGGGATGCCAAGAAATGGTTACTATTGCTAGCAACACAAATGACAGACAAATTATTTTCTGTGAGCTCCTACATTATGGTTGTTACCATATAAGTTGGATTTAATGTTTAATGTTATATGCATAGTTATTGAAATAAAGGGAATTTGATTCAGGGATCAGGTGGGAGAAAATGTTGTCTCACCATCTCAGTGTCTGCCAGGCCAAGCTAGAAAACAAATTTTGTTAAGTATTTGTATACTAACTCACACAGAAATTCTTGCACCAAACTTTTTGACCTCCGGCTCCCAAATTTATGTCGTATGCTTGCTTGTGGTTTTGAGATTTGTTGCTACACTGATGACTTGGAAGGATATTGCTGCAATTCACCGTTTCAGTGCTGGTTGTATTCCCTGGTTCAGATGTCACCTTATTCTGTCAAAATAAACAGATCTTTGACAATAGCTGTCCACACTGTGTGGTGTGATAGATCATCCTCACAGTGTGTTTTTCAACAGTAAAGGAATATCATGATATTATATATTTAAGTATGTTTATAAGTTTAGAAGAAGATTCCTCTAGTCTTGCAGATGTCAAGGATAAGTCACGCTGACATGGCTGGGATAAGAAACCCTCTGAGGCTTGGTCACAATTAATCCTCTTTGTACATTAGATGGTTTTGTGTTTCCTTTGGGATACTCTGAGCTGTGTTTTTTGAGGTGTAGACTTTCTGCTCAGTGTAGCTATTTGTATACAAATGCCTCCCCATATGTTTTTCAGCTATAATACTGGTATGCGCTGTTGATAGATCTTGGCAGCTGAGTATACAGGTCATAGAACATGTATGTGTCAGACCTATCTGAAGAAATAACCCATGCGCAGGTGACAAAGAAATGTGTTTTGAATAAGAAAATTCAACCTACTAGTTAAATGATATCTTTGCAATATGTAGCTACATATATATAATATACATGGGTATAGTGTGTATATATATGGGCATGCATGAGGCCATAAAAAGAAGTATTTTCCAAAGTCAGACCTTTTAAGCACTTGCTGGCAGGGCAGGATTGTTTTCATTACTTTACAACATTGATAACCCTATCTGAGCTGGTTGGCTTAAGCAACTTTTATTGGCAATGGAGATTCAGTCAATGCAGTCAAGAGTGTATGGCAAGAATAATCTCATCTTTAAAAAGTCGCCTCAAACAGGCTGGTTCAGTTTGGCACTAGAAATGCCTGTTTCTCTTAATTGACTAAAAAGGCAGTCTCCAGTGATGAGCTCAGTTGTGTCTAAAATTAGAGAGAAGGAATCCCAACCATATTGCAGACTTTGCTGCAGATTGCTGACTAAAATCTTCCATATGCAATACAAATTTTAGGTCTAATTTTCTGCTGTATTGCCTGTTGAATAGTTATTTGTTCCTGTGTAAAATGAAGTTAACTCACTACTAATTTTGAACAGAATTTTTAACTTCTTGGGTTCTGATTAAAAAAAAAAAAAATCCTCATTTGATGTAATTAATATTGATTCCTGACCAATGCTTTGCCAGTTCCTAGCCATCGGTGCTATGTTGGCAATGGCACGGAGTACAGAGGTACGGCAAAGACGACTGTTTCTGGACACAGCTGCTTGCCTTGGAATTCAGACTTGCTTTACCAAGAGCTTCATGTTGACAGCGTGGAGAAAGCCATACAGCTTGGCTTGGGGCCGTTCTCTTACTGCAGGTGAGAAAAGTTCTCATTTGCCCTGTATTTACAAATCAAGAGACGGATGTATTGTGGAAGGGAGAAGGGCCAGGAATCTTAAAACAGGTGTTATCCCTGTCTTGGAAAAGCTAGGCTGACTTTAACAGCCTGACATGAGGGTTGAAAGTGTACAGAAGACAAGATCTGGTACACAGGCTAGATCAATAGCTCGGTCTGCCAAGTAAAGCCCAGACACAAAATACTGTTGCAAAATCTAGGTCATTTTTTTTCTGGGAATTTTTTTTTTTCTTTCAAATGAGACCATAGTGACTCCATAAATGACTACCCGAAAGGAGAAAGAAATGCACTAGCCAAATTGAAATGGTTAACTTTTGATTTCTAATCATTACACTATGAAATACGTAACATAAAGGAAAATATTTTCAAAAGTGGAAAGTTATTTACAAATGAAAAATGAAAGCAACATACTTCAATGATGTTGACATGGAATGTCAAATTTCTTTCCTTTCAAAAGCAAATGTCTTGCTTTTTCAAAGCAAAATTATCGTAAAATAAAATTTCACAGCGTTTCAATTTTGATTGAACCACACATATGATAAACTGCATTTCTGCTCAAGTTTTCTGTTCAGCTATAATGAAAATAGCTTGTAGTATATAGGTTTGTGCTTCTCCTCAGTCATGTTATGTTCCTCCTGTCTCTGAGGTCTTTGTGATCTCAAAGGATACCCACAAACAAAGGAAATGTTTCCATTTAGAGAGAATCCTGGAGATGAACAATTGCTAGAAATAGGAAACTTAGGATACTTCTCCATAAATTACTGGTTGATGTCTGGATTTGTTGGTTTTTTTTTTTTTTTTCTTTTTTTTTTTTTTTAATGGAAGTTAGACCAGTATTTCAGGAATATCAGAATGTTCTGTACTTCCTAATTTGTTTGGTGATAAAAAGCATGCATGCATGCTGAAAGTACTTCCAGCACAAACTAATAAACAAGCCTTTCCAAGGCTTGGTCCTGATTCAAGCACTTAAGTGTGAGATTTATGGTGCCCCAGCACGGCAGTTTATTTGGCACGTATTTGAAGCTTTGATAAAACTTGATCCCTTTGATTTGCATCATTGAAGCACAATATTCACTTGGAGATTTGAAATGCAAAGAATAAAGTGGTGTAGGAGCTGATGTGTTCACGTTCTGTAGAGCTGAGAAAAAAGCTTTTCACTTTTTTTTTTTTTGTCAGCTTGTTACAGTTTCTGGGAATATCTCTGCTACACTGTATAATCCTGCAGATATCTTCTTCAAATAGTCTAATTTAGAAACATTGTTGGTGGAAGATGACTCAAGCTGTGTTGCTTCTTCAGTACTGAAAATTTGAAAGTGCTTTAATCTTTTTCTGAAGAGCAGTCATTAAAAAGAAAAAAAAATTGAAGAACCTTACAATAATAGATACTACTCCTGATAAAGCCAACTGAAATTAGAATTACTGTTTATCTGGAGCCCTGAATTACCTTGTCTATTTTTCTTGGCCTACTGAAGGTCTTTCTGGGTCTTCAAAGTTTCCCTATAATCTTGGAGCAGCAAACTGAGCAAATTTCTGATTACTTACATGGCATTGATACAAACAATTAGTCTGTGCCACAGAGGAACCCTAGTGGAATCAAGCCAAAACCTGTTTAACACCAAGGCAACAAAGGATTAACTGCTTCTGATATTCTTTTTCCCCCTGCCTGATGAGGAATACAATATTTTCTTGAGGTATTCTTTCATTTCCTCAGACTCTCCAGGAAATGTGAACCTGAGCTTCTCTAATTAATTTTTGCTAGCTAATCTTGTTACGGATTTTCTATGAGTCTACCTGTGTTGGAATTTCCTTGCTTAAAAAAAAATCATCTAAAAAGGGAATCTCTCCCATGGGATTTAGTCCTGACAATAGCTGAGCTGATATCTGTTAAAGCACTTCAGTGTGGGCTGTATTTAAACCATGTGAATGTGCTCATGCATCCAAATACCTGTAGGCAAATTTTACAGGTGTTTAGTCATGTGTCTGTATTTCAGGTCCTAGAGAACCTTAGACTGGGTTAGCTTTAAGCATGGAGAACACTACTGAAAGGCTGCTCACCCACTTAGGCGTTAGCAGGAGCTTCAGTGCTTGGTCAGATGGCTCGAAACCTGAGGGTCCTGTCGGTCCTCTGCATGGCGCAGAGGAAAGAGCAGAAAACCTCTGGGAAGCTTGGAACAACAACATGGTTAAAATCACTCTCCCTCTGAATTAATTAGAAATCCAGATGATGATGAGAAGCCATGGTGTTACATCATGAAGAACAACAGCGTGTCTTGGGAGTACTGTGACATTCCATCCTGTGGTATGTAAAGGCTCTCTTAAAATCCATGTTATGAATGAATTAAGAAAGATTTATTGATACTAGAACAAGCTGTAACTGTATAATTTTGAATGTTCTAGTGTTCCCAAGAGTGCTGAATATTTTACTGTTTGCAGTAAATCAAATGACAACAACAAGCTTCTTTTGCATTTTTTGGGAGTTGCAATACAATCTGTGATTTTTGTCCTGAAACGCTGTTTAACAGCAGTGTCACACTACTGCTTTCAATCAAAATCATCCCAATATCACCAAAATTTTCTGCTAGAACATGCAAGATGCCAGAAATGATTGATGCTTTGGTACAAATTGTCATCACTCAGGGAATTATGGGCCCAGAGAGTGAATGAGTCTCTGTGAGCAAATAGAGGACTGGATCCTGAAGATGTATGAGACACGTTTAATTTCAAAAACTAAAGATTCTACTCTTCCCCCAAATTAATATTTAACTGCTGTTAATGATGAAGCTGACCTTTAGAATGGACTTGTAATCTGACAAGTCAGTTTATAAAGTGGTCCTTTTATTTCCCTTCTACTGTTTTAATGCATTTGATACATGATATTAACATGTGTCCTAGTCCTTGCTATCACAATGGCAAAACTCAGTCCAGAATCCAAAAAATGAAGATGTGATGTATCATGCATTCTGTCGTGCCTCCTCTGGTAGTGAAGGTTATATTTGTAGTGGTAAATGAAACAGTGTCTGGGAATGTTCACGGATACATTTAATTTACACTGGAACGTGTGTAGCTAGAGCATTTGGAATAGGCATAGCTTTCAGTCTTGCAAAGATCTTGAGGTACTGAATGAGATTCAGTTGTATGTGAATGTTTAATGATAAGTTAATTAACCTTCTCTTAAAGACTGCTGTAAAAGTTCCAGTCCTTAGAAACCAGAAGGATTTACAGTCTGATGCCATACCCCTTTATATCTCAGCAAGCAGGGAAAGGAGGCCACCAGTTCCTGACAATGTAGAAACTTTTGCAGTTACCAAAAGACCATGTGGGAGAAGACACAAAAAAAGAACTTTTGTGAGACCTAGGATTGTTGGGGGATCTTCATCTCTGCCTGGATCTCATCCCTGGACAGCAGCTATATATATTGGAGAGAGTTTCTGCGGTGGAAGCCTTGTTCAGACTTGCTGGGTGGTGTCAGCAGCACACTGCTTTGCTAACAGGTAAACTCACTCGTTAGTTTGACAGTAGGTCCTCTCCTCCTCACAGTCACCGCCTGCTTGAAACTCACAACCAACCTGAACTGAAACAAGTGAAAAAGATAAGATTTTAGGCCAATGTTTCAACAGGACATTCCAGCAATTTGAGTGCAGTTCATGAGCTAACAGAATAACTTGGAGTCCTATTCTCTCACAAGCCCTTCTCTTGTTCCTTAAGGAGTCTCAAAGGAGGTAAATGACCCAGCCGAAGGAACAGGATAGCACTGGGCAGGACATAGAATGGGAGCTTGCATGTGCAGGCATCTGCAAGGGGACAGAAGTATTTGTCTTCTTCTCAGTTACCTTTTTCAACATTTATGCTTCCTTTGAGGTGAGGTTTGAGCTCATTGCTGTGTTTTGTTCAAGAAGGCTGAGACAGCCAAGCAGTGATCTATTAGAGACAATAAATTACCGCTGGGTGACACAAATAGAATGGGCTGAGCTTTACAAAAAGCCAAAGGGAAGAAGTGAACTGCTGTTACATGTTTGAGGCTGATTTCTTGAGAGGTGTTTTGGAGTTTTTTTGGGTTGTTCAGTCCTCCAGCTGTGGGACACTAGAGAAAATATTGACTACAGGATGCTTTTACTTTATTCTAAATATTTCATTTTCCACAAATGCTGGACACTTTCCCTGATTTCAGTTTGATCACACTGATGGGAAAAATATTGCATCATTTCATATCCATTGTTCCTTTGCATAGTAAAGAAGCCAAGAGAAACAGAAAACCTCATGCCAGAATACATACACTGATAGCTTGTAGAGCTAATAATACCGTTGTGAATGCTGTGCTGAAGCACTTGGAGCTCGAGCCACAAACGCATTTGTTTTTCAAATGTTGTGAAATAGCTACTAACTTTGGCAGCTATTCAGGACATTTTCCACCCACTTCCAGCTGGTGGTTTGGTACATACAGATTTTCCATAATTGTTGCATTGTAATTTGCACTCTTCCGTATGTTTAGTACCTCTGTTAGCCACAATTTCAACTGTTTTCCGCTAGGCGACAATAGATACCTGTGCAGCTAACTTGGGTTTTGGTTGTTTTTTATTTTTCCTTTTCCGCAAACCCTCCTGGTTTATTTCTTTTCCTGAATGAACCACCTGTAAGTCAGAGCAGAACCATTCAGTGCCTTTAAAATCTATTCTAAATACTGTTCTGGGAAGCAGACTTCCACTCTGTTCTACAGGCCCAAAATCTGATTTTCAAGGAGGTTGGTGTACCACTGCAAGAACACTGAGAAAATCCTTACTTTACATATTTGATTGAAGAATATTTTATCTGCTTCTTTTCCAGTCACAAAAACCCCAAACTTTGCACTTTCATTTGTTAATTGTAAGCATAGTTATTGTTGCAGGGTATCTGGCATCAATCTGTGCTGGTAATTAGCCAGGACCTCTTTCCTCTAAGTACGTTACTGTAGATCATTGCTTTGTGCTCGGTACCGGAGGAGACTCCATGGTGCTTTTGTATCAGACAGGCAGTAGTGATGCACTGGGAAACGGCGATGCTAGTAACCACTCTGCATCTGTGCATGATGTGTGACAGCAGATATTTTCTACTTCTGCAGTGGATAACAAAATAGATGAAAGCTCCAATTTTGAAGACACTTGCTAACTAAATTAATTGTAGACATCTGCACATACAGATTCAAGAGGTTTTAAAACAAGAGTGAAATTTGAATTCTGTTGCATTTCAAACCTAGAGAATTTACTGCCTTTCAGAAAACTTCTTGATTATTCCCAAACTTCCCTTTCTTCCCAACTGTTATCCTGGTTCTTATTAATTGTCTGTCCTAAGACACTGGATATGAGAGGATTGTGGTCTTTTTAAGGTAAACAATCAATGGCTGATAAAGATGGTGTGAATGACAAAAACGGTATTCTCCTCTTGAGTGTGGTTTTTCCCATTAGACCAGTGTGCTGTTGGGACCTTCCTCCACCAAGTCACTTTTGATTCTAGACAATAGATTTAACATACATCAATCGAATCTCAGAGCAGAAGTGGTGATAGGTCTTAGGTGGAAGATGCCTAGATATTCCTGAGCTGTCAGCCTGCCAGCACCTTTAAAATCTTGACCCATGTCTGTAATATTTTAAGAACCTGGTTTCCCAGAGAAATGAGATATCCACCACTGACTCATCTTCCTCAGTATTTTTTGTACTCGTTGGCAAGGTCTGGTCAAGGTTGACTCAGTTAAGTTTTGAGAACAAGAAGTGCTTGCAGCCCCTGAAGATGCGTGTTAGCTAGGCAGCAGTGCATGTGCTTGCCTTTTACTTCTGTCAAGGAGTAGCAGCCTTTAATTAGGCTAATCAGGACCTGCAGAGCCTGGGACTCGCTGTAACGTTAATCATCTCTTTCCTGGCCCACAGTAGGTAGGAAGCCTGGGAAACAGGTCAGGGCATTACGAGTGGGTAAATAATGGATCGTTGGGGGGATGAGGTTATCACAGTTCATAGGGCACACAGCCATTGGAATTTGTGTTTTGTCTGACCTGCTACTCACAGAATTGCTTGTTCTCCCTTTTGTATTACAGTCCACTAAAATCAACTATTAAGGTAGTTCTGGGTCAGCATATATTTAATAAAACAACTGACGTAACACAAACATTTGAAATAGAGAAATACGTATTACATCCTCAGTATTCTGTGTTCAACCCTACGGAACATGATATCGGTGAGTATTTTTGTTCTTACAGTTTTATCTTATGCTTACTCATTAGTTTCAAGTTGAGTTGATCTGTCAAAAACTGCCTTCAGAGTGGGAAAAGTCATAGGTATTAGGAGAAGCTTTTGAGCAGAGAGGGTTTTTAGTTCTACCAGAGTTATAACAGCATCTGAAAGCTAGACAAATTCAGATGAGAAATAAATTACAAATTTTAAATAATTATGATAATCAGCCTTTTGAGTAATTTACTGAGATGTATGGCAGATTCATCATCACTTTAGGCCTTTGTGGGATTATGCATTTTTTCAGCTGAACCTGAAACTGTGGGCTTGATGCAGGAATTGCTTGGTAAAATTCTATTGTCTGCATTGTATAGAGGATCTGAGTAGATGAATATAATAGCCCCATCTGCTCTGAAAATCTGTTACCGGGATAGAGTTAAAAATCAGCTGTCTTATCAGCCAAAAGTTAAGTGCCCTTCTGATTGACCTTATAATATTAGTCAGAATGACAATGGAACAGCAATTTGCTTCTTATTTTCTCATCTGCTCTTGTGGAAGGTGGCACGTCACCCTGGGGTGTGAGCACTTTGTCTGTGGGACTATTTAACAGCCTGGCATTTGGGATATCTTAGGTCAGGCATATACTGGCTTTTTTTGCTCCCAGATCGTGAATATGTTCCGCTGTGTAGCAAAAAGCATTCAGATTCTATCTCTTGGTCACAGCGTACCAAGGTATGACTCTGCTCTGAAATATCTTGGTCTAAACCACTGCTGGGACATTGAGATCTCCTAACTTTTTTAATTACTCTGAAATTTGGTATGTGCAATGTCAGCTGAACATGGAGTTCCTAAGACATGCCCCACTGCAAACAAAAAAAAGCAGACAGAAGCTGGGGAAGGAAAATGTAGGGACACATCCTGCCCTGTCAGTGATTTCTACTGATGCAGCAGAATCAGAGTTATTTCCTGCTGAAAATGCTTTTCTGAAGGAAACAAACTACCACTTGACTGTTTGCTTGGAAATTTGAGGGATTCAGAAACAGGTAGAGTTGGTAGGGAAGAGGAGGAAGGTGAGGAAGAGCAAGATGCTGAGTGTTGAAGCACGGTTTGTGTGGGCTTCTCAGCCTGTGAGATACAAGGCCAACAAAAATGTAGTCAGTAGAGAAAGAAGACTATCCAGTGGGATCTTTCACTTTCCATGAAGCTGTGCTCAGAAAACATGGAGCTTCCAAAAGGTGTGATGTGAAGTAACAGGTGCATCCACATTACCTCAGCTCCATCCTCTTTGAGTAGTGTGCCCAAACCCAGCATACTGCCCTTGTTACACCGAGCGCAAAGCCCCCTTTGTTGCTCTACAGCCAAACACTGGAGTCTGCTACAGAGGAACCAACGTTTCTGCTACTTTTGACGTCTTTGTTCAGCACCAAGCTCATGATGCTGCACGGCTGTCTTTACACTGTTTTCAGCCACATGAGGGGATAGCAAATGTTGTGTAGGTTGTGTAATTCTTTGTAGCTTTCAGAAGCTTGGGTTTGAAATATTCTGTTTTTTTTTAATTCCTTACTTTTTAAGATCTTGAATTTTGCTGAACTCAGTAATAACAGAGCATGAAATACACCAGCTCTTGCAGTAATTATTTTTTTTAAATCAAATTGGAATTAGGCAGGTGGCCAGATTTTCAGAAGCAGTGAGCACTTGCACATCCCACTTATTTCATCTGAAAATTGTGGATATGTCACTGTTATTTAACTTTAAGGTGGGAGGAGACGTGTACTTTTTTTTTATCTTCCTCCTCCTCTACAAAGGCACTGAAGCAAAATCTGCACAGTGAGTACAGCATAAAATAAATATTCCCACAAGGGGAGTAGCTGAATGTTTCAGCCTTTAATTTGCTGTGAAATCAGGTGCTGTTGAGATGAGTCTGTCTGTCTTTGATTGAAATATCTTAATTAAGAGAGGCTTAGGGGATAATCAAAGTTATATCTGAGACCCATTGCTGCCAATCCCATTAAAGAAAGGGAACAGTCACTTTATTCCTCCTATATTTTCTGTTCTGCAGCTTTGATTAAGCTGAAGAAGAATGGCCCGCGTTGTGCTGTCAAGTCCCAGTTTGTTCAGCCCATCTGCTTGCCGGAAACTAACACTATTTTCCCTGATCAGTTCAAATGTCAGATTTCTGGATGGGGACACAGGCATGAGAGTGAGTAAAATGAGAGCTGGTATCTGTAGAAAAAAACTCATGATAATTAAAACATAATGCTCAAGTATATGTTACACAACTGATAATTTGGTAAAGTATTTTCCAAGGGACTTCTGGTGGGATTCCTTTTACTTACTTTTAGATGATTACAACATTTATATCTGAAACAGTCATCCTGAACTTCCTTTATAGTCCTTGGAATTTGGAGCGTGGTTCCCTTCACCAAATGTTTGCATCTATTTTAGGATGAGATGAGCTGTGAGCTAGCTAGATCTCCGTGGACTTGGAGGCGAGCAAGTAGCTTAGTTGTAGGTGCCAACAACTTGACATCTTAGTCAAGTGAATCCTATCCCTGGTTTCTCAAGATAAATATCAAAGGCTGGAAACCAAACACAATCAACTTACTAGTCTGTGATGGAGGAGATCTTTACCTTCACCAGCAAGAAATTTTAGAAACATCTACAGGAGAGGACTTTGGGCTAAGAAGTGCTTGAGAAAAGTGGAAAAATTCATCCCATCCTTTCAGATGAAGAATTTCAGGATTATGAGGCTTGGCTATCCTGCTTTGATGTGGAGATAGCAGAGACCTATTTAGACAGATGACAAGGGTGAGGGAGCTGGCTGCCTCATTTTGATAAGAGATTTAGTATAAGCAAATGCTGTCCTGGTCTAAATGTGTAGTCTAAAGGCAAAAAGAGGTAATGGAGCCTTTGATAATTGATGATTTAATATCACACCTGGAAAGAGGAGGGGACAGGGGTGCTAGGGGAGTGTTCCTGAATCTCTAGGAAATGGGAGAACCCAAAGTGAATTAATATCTGGACATGGCATACCGTTAATTAAAGGGCATGGAGTCTGACTGCAGGAGCAGGAAGTGATCTGGTCACTAGAAAAGTTATTATCTTTTAAAGAGATCCACAACTTGAATATGACTGAGATGTGTTAAGTGTGTTTGTATGGTGCATTGTGCATTGTGTTTCAATATTACACTCTTCACATTCTATAAAAATTACTCTTTTCTGGGAATTTTTTAGACATATCTGGCTATTCAAATGTCCTGCAAGAAACACTCATTCCAATTATTCCTGAGGAGAAGTGCAGAAGCCCTGAAATTTATGGAACAGAAATCACTGAAAATATGTTCTGTGCTGGCTACTTCGATAGCAAATCTGATGCTTGTCAGGTAATGCTGTGAGTCATCTCTAGGCAGAGAATATAAATGTGTATTATTGCCAGAAATGTTGCAGTGTTACAGTGCTTACTTTCGACATCACAATGTTCCTAAAGAAAAGAAACTTATGTGATGGTACTATTTGCTTCCATCTTCATTTTTAACCTGTTCATTGACAATTAATTCCTACAGAAGTGCAAAAAAACCCTCCAGGGTGTTATAGTCCTCCTACCTCCACAAAAGGCAGTGGCTATGCACTGGAGGGCGAGTTGCTTTAGCCCCTGGCTGAGCTTGCAGTGTGATGGCAATGGTTTGCTGGGCCGCTGGCAGGCAAACCAGCACGTACCCGTGCGGAGCCACATCTCCGAGCTGCTGCCTCTTGCCTGAGTGGAAATAAGGATACTTGGGTAGGAGGCGGGGAGCAGTGGTGAGGTCTGGAGGAGGAAGGAGCTGAGGTTACTGTAGTGGGTGGGATTTAATGGTGTAGAATATCAGTCAATTGGAAAATGTGTTTGATGACTCCAGTCCTTCATGGAATGACCTCATGCTCTTACTCCCACGCATCTCTTATTGAGTTATGTCACACCCTGGCTCTCAGTAAGGGTGCAGAATTGTTGTGGTGATAGATGAGGCTATTTTTTAAACAAAGGATTGGATTATTCCTTACATAATCCTTCAGATTTTATCTTCAGTTCATTTTGAAGGAGGAGGGTTATGCTCTATTAGCATCAATAGGGATCAGGCAGCACATAGCTAACAGTTGACAGTGAGATTCAATAAAGCAAAGAATATTGTGTATACTGTGTGCTGGAACCCCTGTAGTGATCACAGAAGTGTCCCAAGAAAGGTATCGAGTGAAATGGCTGCAGCCAGCGGCGCAGGGTTTCCGGGCCAGGGCTGAGAACTGGTTGTAGTTACTCACTGCAAGTGTTCGTGTACCCAGAGAACTAGAAACTACCTTGCTGGCTCAGTTTTCCTTGCCTTACCCAGGCAGCACAAACACAAGATGCAGCTTTACAGCATATTCTTGCTCCCTGGCACAGAAAAGAGAGTTGATCAGGAATGAGAGGGAGGGAGAAGAAAGCTGAGGGAATGAGAGAGAAGTTGCACACAGACAGGTCTGGACAGAGCTGCAAATCTGAGGAACAGAGACTGAATCACAGATATTGCTGAAGAACAGTGCTCATCATATGAAATCATTATTAGTGAATCATTATTGATTTTTTTTTTCCCCTATTGGCAGACTTGTAGTGTGATCTAAGGAGAAATAGCATAGACTTCTTAATGTCACAGCAAATGTAGCTGACCTCTGGGTTTTCTCAATGTATGGTTAGGAAATTAGACTAGAAACCATCTGTTACATTTAAAAATATTTCAAGATCAAGAAACACCAAGTAGATAATGTTCTCTGTGCTCTCCTTGATTATTTCTCAAAGATTTTATTGGAAACTTTTTTTTGTTTAAAGCAGTGCATGGATACCAAAGTTTTGAGAAGTAAATAGATCTCATATATAAGACTTCACTTCATGTCCCTCATCTACCACAGAAATCTCCCAGTATAAAGGCAACACACTTTTCCTACCTACTTTGCTCTCAAGGAATTTTCTTTTTAAATAGAAAAAAAAAAGTATTTCTCCTTAGTCTCAAATAACTAGGGATGGCTCCTTTCACCAGTACCGTTGAAGTCATATTTTTCTTTCCATTTCTAACATTTTGTTTTCTGTAGAAAGTCAGTCTAAGAGTAAAAGTAAAAAACAAAAAACCCAACCCTTTCCTGAATGCTTGCAAGCTTTTAAATAAGTAGAAGTGTTCCAAATTAATCCTCGTTGTAGTGTGTCATCAAACATTAGTTCGGTCTTATTTTTAGTTTATGGTTTTAACGACAAGGTAAATGCTCCATAGCATCAAAATCAACAGATGCAAAAAACCCACATGCCACATAAAATTATAGCATCCCACAGTCACATGGAACAGTGTGTATCTATGCAACACCTTTCTTTGAAAACTTTCACGATCTCCGACAGTTGCAATAAACTGCATTGAGAAACTCTCCAAATATTCTCTGCCTTATGTAATCCATCCATGCAGAGCCCATATTACAACGTAGTGTAAGCCTCAAAGACTTCCTTACTCCCATTGGAAGTGACCCAAATCAACCGTGCTCTTCAGTAGTTGTCTGAATCTAAAAGAATTTCAGATTTTTAAACAAAATCTGATATTTTGATATTTCTGTTCAATGTGGAATTAAAAAACTCCAGCACTATATCAGAGGTGAGTATGACTAAGAAACCTTTTTATAATGAAACTTTAGTACATCACTGCTTCCATACTATTTTTTTTTTAGTTTAAATCTCACATGCAAACATTCTTAATTTAGGACTTTCCCAAACTGCTAATTTTCCAGTTGCTTTTTATCAAATAACACAATCTTTGCTTTCTTTTAACCTAGGGAGATTCTGGTGGACCTCTGGCTTGTGAGAAAAATGAAATCTCTTACCTCTATGGAGTTATCAGCTGGGGAGATGGCTGTGGCAGAGTCAACAAACCTGGAGTATACACACGAGTGACAAACTATGTAAACTGGATTAATGAGAAAATAAGTCCTCAAAAAACTAGTTGAACAGTTAAATGTGCTAACATTTGGAGCACAGTTCAGGAGTCTTTTGGTTTCATTAAAGTGGCATAAATATTTTATTATAAGCTAGTATGAAAAGTGTCATGGTAATTCTTAGCAATTCCAAACCAGACCACCAAAAGCAGGTCTACTCCATCTCATGTCAGCATCCTTGATGCAGAATTTTAGGGCTGTGGATTGCTTTTTACATGAGACTGTCCTTAGCTGGCTTAATAAAACAATCATGTCAAGATAGCGCATCAAAATCTACAACTGTTTGTCTGCTTGGTGGATTACATAAAAAGTGATTTGAGTGTGTTTGTGCTGTTTCTGGTGAAGTTGTCATCCCCCAAAGCAACCTGCAACAACATTGTCCTTGCATTCTCAGATGAGATTAAAAAATAAATAGGCGGAGCACCAAAAATGAAATTTCCTTGATCTCTTGAAGTTCAGGTCAAGAGACTCCAATAGAGCAATGCAGGTGAAACTGCTCCTCAGCTGACTGCAACAAACCAGTTCTGGGGAAAAAATAGAGGCTTCATGTTTTGATTCAGCCAACCTGTAAGCATATTTTTATTTCTACCGACATAAAATCAGGAACATGCTTCAGAGCTCTGCTGAATCTGGTGTGCAATTTTCCAGCAAGGTTAACGTAACACCTCCTGAAAGCGCAAAGTTTCCTGCTGAAAAAGTCAGTGCATCTGATTTCAGGATAATTAGGACATTTGTGGAATGTGAGCTGCTCCTCACCCTGAGCAGAGGAAAATGCTTCACCTTGATGATAAATGCCTAAACATTTCTTAAATTTGACAGTGTTTTGAAGATGTCTTAGATTTTGTACTAAGAAGTTGTTCCGACTGTTTAGATAATCCAGAAAGGAGGTTTCTCATAACAGATTTTAAAACACGATGGCTGGGGGAGCAGCTTGACATTTTCCATTGGGGTTTGGTAATATCATAAACCACAGGCTTTGCTGTCATGGTCTATGGAATTGTTATGGGAACAATCAAAGGAATTATTACAATATATAGCTGTTTAGAGGCTGTGGACTCAGCTGTGTAAGCAAAAAAGGTATAAAATGATTCAACAAAAAAAGTCTAGTCTGATAAAGAAAATGACTTTTTTTTTTTTTTTTTTTTTTTAATATGGGGAACCTTTAGCCATGTCAGACGTGTACATTTGGAAGTGTTGATATGAAGTGTTCTGATAATGAACGTTTTTGAATTCTCTCAAGTATTTCAAGCAAAGCTATACTTTAAGATACAGAATTTTAAAGTGGTGCCTGGATACTCATGTGTTTTGGCTTATAGTGCTGGCAGTGTCTTCATGGGTTTCTTAGTTGTGGTGAATTATTTCAGCACTTAAAAGAAACTTCCTAAGGAAAAATAACCAAACCCTGAATTTGTGTAAGTATAAATATATAACAATGCTAATCTAGATAAATGATGTAAACTGTTTAAGAAAAATGTTTACCCTCTGTTTCTTTGACTTACTCTGTTATGTATAAAGTTACAATTAAATCTTTGAATACCTCTGTAGGTTGTTCAACGGGTTGAGAGCTGGTAGAAAAATAACACTTCTCTGTGCTGGAAGATATCTGAAAATTTCTGCATAAGGATCAATTTCAGATGGTGGTGCTCCCGGTTTTATGCAAGTGTCACACAAAATTTCCAGCAGACAGATGTAAGACCTTAGATATGATTTTCAGCTATAAATACTGTGAATACTAAGATCAAAGTCTTCAGTTTGTTTTCCTGAAGCACTAAACACTAGCTTGAAGAATCGAGATCCACCTCTGGGGTCTGATTCCAAAACAAGCTGAAGACTCTCCTTGCCTGAATTTGCCTTCCCGGCCATTTGCAGTACGAGTCTGGCTTCTTGACTCCATGAAACTGTGCGACTGTGCAGCAAGACTAACTGTACCTGCTGCTGAAAGACAAGTACTAAATCAGCATGAAGGAGCTATTTACTCTTCTTTGGAAAGGATTGCACTGGAACAGGTTTTTGCACATTTTTGCCATTCTAAACATCCATATATTTTCTGTGACTTCAGTTTCACTCTGAAATTAATATCCATCCACACTGTGCATGCTTTTAGTCTGGTACTTTTGTGTCATATATATTTTCTCAGTCTTCTTTTGCTGTAAAGGTGGCTGTTTGATAGGAAAGGTGTTAGACTGGTGTTTCTGACAGTGTTTGCGGAGCTTTTTTAGCTGCCCTGTTTTCAAAATATAGCAACATATTTCAGCATATAGCAACACTAATACAATCAATATAGTATTTTTTTAAACACATTGAATGTTCACAAGTGAAGCAGTCTATTTTCTACCCTCAAAGGTCTAAATGACAAGTCTTCAGCTGATACTGTCACACTTTGAATGCACTAAAATGAATTTGTGGCTTTAAAAGCAGCCTGTTTGTACACTGTTACTGCATTCATTTGGTGGAACTAAATTTCACCATTTGAGGATCTGCTGCATGGTGACTAGCCCTCCATTAAATCCACAAACCCACACTAGGGTGGCAAAGAAATGTCCAGGTTAAGCAAGAGATCCTTGCCTGACCTCTCACATCCCTGACCTTGGTCACATCCTTCCATGGCTGAAGGCCACTCCAGCACCTTCTGCCTCCTGCCTTTCTGTTGAGCATTACCCCATGGAAACTCATCCTCCGTTTTTTTCCTTCTTTCTTTAAGTACTTATCACTTTGGTTAAAATGAAAATCCAACTTAAATTCACTAGTGAAATTTTATCATATATTTTTCCTAACATATATCTTGAAATCAAATTAGAATGCAAAACCGGTGGAACAAACACATCCCTAATTCATTATGAAACACACTTAAAGATGGTTTTACTAAATTATATGTTCTTCCATGCAAACTGACCGATTCAAAGGGAAGAAATAAACGCAAACATCTAAACCCCCCTTCTATTATGCTATTGAAAGAAAAATGTGCTGTTTAAAAAAGGCTGAAGAACTAATTACCATCAAATAAGATGCAGTGGGAGTATTTTTAGAATAATGGACCCTAATTAGTCCATTGCTCGTTGAAATAAATCCGAGGACATCATTAACATATCTTATTCTATTAATTGTAGCTGCTCTGGGTTTGGTTTAAGTGGGTTGTTATCTCATGACAGTTGCATTGCAAAGGAAAAAAAAAAAAAAAAAGTATTTTTATCTGGGGTAGTTGGCTGTACGCCTTCTGGGAGCCAAGAGGAGCGCTAATTACAGTTTTTGAAGGAGAAATCTGGGCGTTTTCAGGCAGCCGCCGGTGCGGGGGCCCGGGGAAGGGGCTGCTTCGGCCGGCGTCCAGGCCCCGCTCCGCGCAGGGAGAGGGCGAAGGGAATCCGGTCCGGGCTTTCCCTCCGCCCCCGGGCACGGGGCTGCCGCGGCGGTCAGCTGCAAAGCCCGGAGCGGGATCGGGGCGGGGGGTGGCG
>WHYT01016208.1:372759-426237 GCA_009806455.1 Tetrax tetrax
TTAAAAAAAAAAAAAAAAAAAAAAAAAAAAAGCGCCAAACAAAAAGCCCGATTGTTTGGGTTTTTTTTGTTTTGTTTCATGCTTTTTCTAGAAGGACTGTTCAGCACTGACTGACAAAGCATTTGCAACTCATTGTCTGAAGAGTCCCACTTCTTAGATGCACTGCAATTTTCAGAAGGACATTGTGATAGGCTATAAAGAACAGATATTCAGGACTCCTGATTTTTATGATAATGTTGATGAATGGATATGACTTCCGTTCCAGTTTTCATTATTGAAAGCATAAAAGTAAGAGGTATTTGCAGATCAAAATGAAATGTGCTTATTTACTTACCACCTCTTCTATATGGAAGGATCTTTCTTTAGTGGCTGCCTGAACCAAAGAATTTAGAAAATGACTGGTTCTCTAGTAGAACTGAGTGTTTTGCCTTCTTAATTGTGCTGGTTATATTCATAGAATCATTTAGGTTGGAAAAGACCCTTAAGATCATTGAGTCCAACTGTAAACTTAACACTGCCAAGTCCACCACTAAACCATGTCCTTGAGTGCCTTTTAAACACCTTCAGGGTTGGTGACTCAACCACTTCCCTGGGCAGCCCATTCCAATGCCTGACAAACTTTTCAGTGAATACTTTTTTCGTAATATCCAATCTAAACTTCCCCTCATGCAACTTCAGGCTGTTTCCTCTTGTCCTATGACTTGTTGCTAGGGAAAAGAGAGTGACACCCACCTTGCTACAATCTCCTTTCAGGTAGTTGTAGACAACTTGAAGCTAGCCAGTAAACTTCTGCCACCTCAATATATAACATAGCTGCAAGGAGGTGCACAGAATGAAGCTGGATTTCTAAACACGGTGCTGTCAGGAGTGATGGATAAATAAAGTGTCTCTAGTGTCCAGTACAGGACCTTGTTCCTTGAAAAGATTTCCCAAGGACATAGGGACCACTGCTATTACTCTAGTAACCTGTGTGGCCTTATGAGCTCTGCAGATGGGCAAAGAAGATGGTCTGCAGGAGATATGTAGCAAGAAATTCGATGGCTGAGCCAGTCTCCTTCCTGCTGGATTCTTGTCTGCTTGAAGGCATCTCCACTACAGCTTCCTAGTAGGCCCTGTAGAGCTTTGCTTTGAGGCGAATACGATATATGCTCCTCAGTTGTATGCTTGCCTCAATCTTGTGTTCATCCATTTAATATTTGCTGTTAGAGGATTGCCTGTGTCCAGAAATCTGAATATAGCATCTCCATAGGCACTCTTTTGAGGTCACCTTATCTTCCAAGTGTTTAGCGACAAGGTATTTAAGATATAAGCATATCTTAAATATAAGCATAATAAATTATGCTTGTAAGCATAATAAATTATATCCTAAATTATTATGTGTAATAAAACTTATCTGTTCCACTTCATTACAAAACCAAATGAAGAGATCTATACTATTGACTATGTACTGCTATGATCTGTATTTGTGACTGGACTGGAATATATTGGATTACTAATATATCAGCCTATAGTTATACGAATTGCTCATGTTATGCTGTTAAAGATGTACAATTGCCCAAATAAAATCAGACCAGTACGTAATATGAACTGGTTTTATGTGAAATAAAAAATGTTCAGTAGCCTGTATAGTGAATATACACCAGCTCAGTTTGTGCATTTCACTTTCTTTAAAGCATTTAGGGAATAATAATTTCGGTCTTTTTAATCTTAATTGGATCTTGTAGTAAATGCTAACATATCTTATAACATTACTTGTATACTAGGAACTTTCAGTTACTGTTAATTGATTTGAAATAAAACTTTCTGCTTTAATACATAGAATATCACAGTTCACATTAATGCTTGAATTTTGAAAGCTAGCAAGTAAATGAAGAAAAAATATTAATCTGAAATAACTTTCTGTCAGTTTTTGCTTAGTTGTTTGGTAGTACAAATGAATGCTGTAACTTATTTTGAAAGATCAATGGTGCTTTAGTACAGAGAATTTACTGTAGCAGTTGCATTATTAAAGTGTTGGTGAGGCACTACTCGTTATGCAGCAGCGTTGTAGAATGCTAATTATTAAGTTTCTACAATATACTAAGATGCTGCTTTTTTTTTTTTAGCATGAGATCAGAAAGAAACTTCCAATTCGGATGTCATAAATGCTAAATATCATGGAATGCTTGAGGCTGGGAGGGACTTCTGGAGGTTACATTGTCCACCTCCCCTGCTCTAAGCAGAGTCAGTTAGAGCAGCTTGCCCAGGACCATATCCAGTCAGGTTTTGAACATCTCCAAGAACTGGGTGCTCCACAACCTCTGTGAGCAACTTCTTCCTCTATCAGCCACTCCTCTCAGCTTTGTATCTTCTGCAAACGTCCTCAGGGTGCACTCTGTCCCATCATCCAGGTCATTAATGAAGATGTTAAACAGCATTAGCTGTTGACCCCTTGCATACACCAGTAGTAACTGGCCTCCAGCTGGACTTTGCGCTGCTGATCATCACCCTTTCAGCCTGGCAGCTCAGCCAGTTTTCAGTCCACCTCACTGTTTACTTAGCTTGTCTCTACTTTATCAGTTTGTCAATGAACATATTGGGGGAGATCGTGCTGAAATCCTTGCTAGAGTCAAAGCAAACAACATCTACTGCTTCATCCACCAAGCTAGTCATTTTATCAGATTGGTTAGGCATTATTTCCCATCTGTAAATCCATACTGACCACTCCCAGTCAGCACATTGGAAATGGCTTCTAGGATTATTTGCATCAGCACCTCCCCTGGTCTGTGGTTCTCTGAATTCTACTTCTTAAAGACAGAAGTGGTGTCTTTTTTTTTTTTTTTTTTTTCCCTACCCACACCTTGGGCACACCAGTTTATTCTTAAACAGGAAAAAGAACATTTACATTTTGAACCTCCCTTGCTCTTAACATCACAATCCTTTCTTCTGCTTCTGACAGCTGCAAATAAGTTCATGTCTGGGGCAAAATTTGGCTACCCCTGCCCCGAGCCTCTCTGTAGCTGAAGCTCATTCACACCTACTGTTTGCAAAAAAATGGCCTAGAAGTCAACTGAGAGATTTATTTAGGGGAATGGGCTGAAAAAGGCAGCTTCTCACTTTCCTAAGTTGCTGGCTCAATTAGTATGCCCTTAGTGCTTAATTAATGACCATTGGCCTTCAGAATCTTGAATTGGGGGTCAGTGTGAAAAAACTGAAGTAGGGTAATAAAAGGGTATGTTAATACTATGAGAATTCAGGCTCTCCAATGTTCAAGTACTTCAGGATTAGCTTCCAGAGCCTAGTTTGAAGATGCCTCATGTTTCCTAACAGCGTCTCCTGAAAGAGAGCAACTTGTAGGACCCTTGGTACCCTTTGAAAGAACAAATGATAGTGCTGCTGCTAGTTGCAGGATAAGCAGGAGTATTTCTATGATCTTTTTGATGTTTTGATAAAATTATGTGCTTTTTCCTTTCTTTCTTTCTAAGACATCTGCATGTGGCTCTTAAAAATAATTCTGAAATAGTGAAAGTGGCTACCAGCATATCTGGAAGGGCCAAAGGAGAAAAGGAGGAGCTCTATAACAAATAAGAGTTTGAAAATTAGAAGCAGTATAGATGGTTGAACTGGGGCAACATCTGGAATTTCTTGAAAGATTCTGGGTTACATAGGTTAAAACTTCTGTTTATGTCCAGATATTGTTCTGTTGCTGTCTCCTACTTAGGCCTACTGCAGACAACAAACTGTATTATAACATTCTTATCTTGTTTTTAGTAGTTGTGCCTATGTCTTGCCAATAATAGGAACCTCAGTTGTCATTTTCACCACAGAAAAGCAGTCTGAGCTGTGCAGCCTGAGATACCTTCTGAAGGGGGTTGCTCAAGGCCAGGATTGGTCATGCTGGTTGGACAACATGATGATTGCCGTAAACTGAGCTGGCATGGTTCGTACCTGTCCTGTGGCTAAAAGACTTCAGGCTCTAGCGTTGTCTGGCATCTGTTAGGAGTAATCATTCATGGGAAGGGACTGACTTTTCCTCCCTGCTTTCACATACAATACAGAGATTGAAGTAATTTTTGGTTTTTGTGCATTTTCAGGATGTTTTTGCCCATGGATTTGCTTTTATTAATATAGTGAATTCAAATAAAATTAGCAAGATTTAATAATACTTGGAAGTGTTATGAAATTGGCAACTTCTCTTGAATGTCTGGGGGACCGTACAATACAGTACTGCTAACTGCCAGAGAGGACTGGCTTAGTGTTTCAGCCTTGTGCAAGTGGTTGCAGGCTGCTTTTCACCGAGTCTCCTCCATGAAGAGAGTGAGTGAGTGAGCTCTAGTAAACAGCTGCATGGTATTACAGTGATGCATACCACATATTCCTCAGCTTCCAAATGCCTGTGTACCAAATCTGTTCCAACACATGACTGAGATGTGTGGTTTCTAGTAGTGAATTTCTCAGCTTTCTCCAGAAAGCAGAAAAGAAATGTAATTACTGGCTTTTATGTATGCTTTTAAAGCGTAACTTTTAGTTAAGCCTTACCTATTCATTCTTCTCACCTGATGTCTTTTGCAAGGACCCCCAAACTTCTTCCTTCTTTTGCAATCTAGTCCTACCTAGCAAAACAAGAAAGAAAACATTTCCTATGAGAGTCGATCAGTGATTACAGTGATCATCTGAATAACAGGATCTTCAAATAAATATTTTATGCATATGTGTATGTTGGATTTGTATCCATGTGCACATGTGGATACCCTGTTTGCACCTGTTACATAAAGGCTGTCACATTTGTTTTTGTGATTTGCAAATGTGTGGTAGTTCTTTGCAGAAATCATCCTTTGATGCAGGCCAGCAGCAGTTAAGCAGCCAGCTCACATGCACATATTTACTTTTTTTTGTTTCCATTAAAGTCAAAGGCTTGTTGAGCCTCTTAGGAGTTTAAGTAAGACTCTTGACAATAGTGGTAAAAGACAAAGTGGTCCAGATGGAGTCTTTATGTACAGAAATATTTGAGGAATCTTCTTTTTCTGAATGGCAACATGGATGTGTAAGATTCTGCTGAATTATCAAGCTGCACAGTGGATCACCGCTTGAAATATGAATGTCTTCTGTTACGTGGTCTCTGTGTCCTGCTTCCTTATTGTGTATGGGATGGGAAGATCATCTATTCAGAGCCCAGCGAGGCCTTGTGCTGCCCAGCCCCCTCAAGAAAGGCATGTCTTCTGGCATCAGTGTGATTCATAAGGGAAGAGCCATACCATCTAAGATTAGGCAGACTGATTTCCCTAGACTCCATCTACTCGGTGGGGGGAGGAGAAGGCAGCTCAAAGGAAGGTCTGAATTTCAGATAATTCATGTATGTAATGAATATATACTTTGCACCCAGCTCTTTCTAGTACAGAGTTCTCTGACTCTTTGGCATCTCTTGGGGAGGGGAGATGGGAAAAGACTGTGAGTGAGTCACCACCAGAAACTTTCATACCTGTCAGACTGCATGATGAGTGTTGTAATCTCCTAGATGGTCTTTGATACTGAAGTCAGGGCCATGAGGAAATGTGGGACAAATTTGTTTTTAAAAACAGTAATAAAAAGCAATACCACAGAATTGCAGACTTAAGTAGCCTTTACTTTGGTTTACATTCCATGAGCTAGTGTGTGCTCATCTTTTCAGTTGTGATTAATATTTGGACTGACAATTCTCAAATAAAATGTTCTGTGGAACATTTTAGTCTTGCGTGTTGTTCATGTAGCCATATATCATGCAGCTCAGAACTTGTTTGTTTATTTAGTGGTTCTCATTCTAATTTTGCTTGGGGCTATTCTTAATGAATGGAAAGCAAAACATCAGAATAGAGCAAAGGGTAAAGATCTGATGACAACCTGTGGAGTTGTGTTACGTTCTGTTAATAATAGACACGTAGGACTTAGTCTAGGAAAATTTTTAATATCATCCAGCAGTATAACCAAATCCTAATTCATTGGGATATTAAAAGCTGCTCTTGGTTAAAATCGGGTAGAAGTAGAGTTAGCTTGGTTCGTTTTGATGAAGGCACTTCAAGTATCTCTGTAACTTGCATAGCTAAGATTTGATCTACAAAATTTTAGGGGTAAATAAGAATAAAAGATCCAGACAGCTGTTGAGCATGTGACATGTAATTTGGCATTACTCTAATTGCCTGAATCTTAGAAAAGTAGTATAAATGATTAGTTAGCTACTGAATATACGTGTATGTTTGTGATATAGTGTGTGTATGCTGACCTGAATTTTTTCTTTTTATTTCTTCTCTCTGGAGAATGCAGTCTCTCTGGTTGATTTCTTTTCATGGCTTGCATTTAATACTCTTTTGATTGCTATCTTATAAATACCTTCAACTAAATGTATTGCTGATGTATCTATGTGAAAAACACGTATTTACGTTGTGCTTTTTTGCAGGGGCTGGTGTTTTTTTCCTTTCTTGTGCTGAAGGAGAGCAGATCAGCTTTCTGTTCGACTGTATCGTCCGTGGCATCTCTCCGACGAAAGGCCCTTTTGGTTTGCGTCCAGTCCTACCAGGTTAATATAGGAAGTATAGAGTAACTGAGTAAATGCTATGTCTAGCATTTCTATTGCTGTGATTGTAAGAACAGCTTGCAAACACTAAGAGCGTAGAAAGTGCAAAGTGGTTTTCATTCTGAAATGTCACAGTACAGATTTATCAGTTGAATGTACTCAGTTTCCCCCTGCTGCTCTGGCTCATTCATATTTCTGGTGATATTGCTAACTTTAGCCTTCTCTTATTTAACAGTACTAAAATATGTCAATTTGAATTGAAAAGAACCCTAACCTTTAGTTTTAAACTTACACAGTTCAACTTGGATCCGTGTCTGCGTTACTATTTTGGTAGTTTAATGGAAAACTAACTTCTGGGGCATTTAGAGTTCATCCACAACACTTAGAACTAGGTCTTGCCGATCACAGAAAACTTTGTCAGGCCTCCACATCACATTTCAGTTTTGCAGCTTGAGCTTCTTTTCTGATACGCGAGGATTAAATTCCTTTTCCTATTTTATGGTAAATGCTGCATGCACTGTAATGTTCAGAGAGGAAATTAGATGGCATCATAGTAAGCCCTGTTGCCTTTTGACTTTAGCAGATGAATACATGTAATATTGAGTTGGAATTACCACGTCAAACAGGACAAGAGTGTGGAAATGAAATTGCAGAAAAATATCTGTGACAAGGCAGTGGGATATAGTGGAAATAGGCTGCAAGAACGGTGAAGGATGAGGCAGGATTTGTGGGGAATACACTTAGAGTTTCTGTTTAAGTATTAGGCACTTAATAGGTGTTAGGGTTTTATTGCTGTTATAAGATTAAGATAATTGCAGGAAGGAAATGTAATGGAAGAGATTAGATCTTGATGTGAAACTTGAGGAAAAAAAAATATGAAAAGTTAGTTAAGGTAAATGCAGTAGAGACAAGGCTCAGTTCATCTCTTCTTTCCCATAGTTATAACACTGAAGTAAATAAAATAATCAAGAAGAATATTGAGCAATAAAACCTCATTCTTCTTATATGATGATCTGTGTTTGCATTCAACTAATTGGAGTGTTAAAAAAAGCAAACAACAAAAAAACAACAACAGAAACCCAAAAAATGGTGTCAATACTTAAAGCTTTGCAACTGACCACGTTTTTCAGCATATCTAAAACTGTATTACAGATGTAGAACTCCTAAATCTTTAATTTAACAAAAATGTACACCCAGAAAAAATAAGCATACAACCAACTATTCTGTTGTGGTTTTTAAAAACTATGATTTTTTTAATTTTAATTTTAGGCGACACATTCTTTGAAAAATCCTTTTTTAGTTGCATGTAGAAGTAAATCTACTTTCATATCTTAGTTGTCAACTCTGGCAATTGTGGGTGGCTATACATAGCCACGTACCATATTCCCTTCCCTCCTCCAAGAGCTCTGACCTCACTGAACTGCATAAAGTGGATGTGGCATATCCTGGGGATGGTTTCATGATTTTTGTAAGGGAGGACCTCTTTTTTGATGTCTTTTTCATCTGTCTTCTGTGTTTGATGGCCTTGCCACTAAGTGAAGATGTACTCAGCCACGCGATTTCACATTGCTTCCCTGGACAGGAGCAGTGTTCTGTAAGGAGCTGTGCTCATGTTCTTGCGGACTCCTCTGCAGCCCTTTTCCAGGCTACTTTGACCCTTCAAACTTACATTTCCCTGTATCTTTACTCTTGTATCTTCCAGTTTGTGGTCACACCCTATGCATATACCCCTTCATAGTATTTTTTTATTTTTTATGTTCTGCTTCATTTATTAGCCCATGCAGAAGCTTGCACAGACCTGTTTAAGGCACAGGTACAATACCAGTGATTCATCCATCAACTAATTTTCCATATCAACTATGCTGTTACACGGAAAGTTCTGTATTGCTTGAAAAGGTCATGTCTCTACCAGCTGCGTACTGTATCTGGCAAGAGCACTGAAATTCACCCAGCCTTTTGAGAGGATTAGTTATTAAATAGATGAATCATCTGCACACCTCAGATAACTAGATCAAAACGTCCAGATTGGAGATTCTACCAAGAAACCTCTAGTCAACGTTATCCATGTTTACTGCCTCAATTGTTCTGCTTTTGTGTAATTTAAAAGGTTTTATAGAAAGCAGCCTTTTCTCCATAGATTGCTATTTGAATTTGGCTTGCTGATACCTGAACAACCTTTCCAACTTAAACATTTCCTTTCGAGAAAGGAAGACGCACAAAGGGCAACTGCACAGAGAAAAGAATGTAATGTGGTCAAAAACGTCACCCTGACAGTGTTCTTGGACACCAACACTCACAGCAAAAATATAATCTAGAGATGTTATGCAGCCAACATCTGCTTAGTCCGTGTTTGGAAAAAGGATAATGAATGAAGCCAGTGGCTTCACCTACAAACAACTGAACCATATGGTTAAATGGAGTGCTGAAATATTTAAGTGTTAGCATGAAATTAATAGGAAACAATAGAGACTGGTTTGAAGAGGACTGGAAAATGACCAGTTTTCTTACTTGCCGTAGTGATTCTTTAAACAAATGTAAAAGTATCCAGAAGGAGTTTGTAAACTGCGTGTGCAAGGGGTATTTGTTCAAGTAGAGTATTCACATCTTCTTTTCGGAATTGTAGTTTTAAAAATACACCTTACTTCCTTAGAAGCTTGATGTTCTTATAGATATACGTTTACTGTATGTATTTTATTATGTCATCTACAAAATATGACATGAAAATGCTGTGCAGTGGAACTCATAAAATTGACTGACCATTGCAAAGTATCAAAATCAGGTCTGATCTCTCAGAGCTGACCTGCTTTGAGCAGCAGGTTAGACAAGAGAACTTCTGAGATCTCTTCCAACCTGAATTATTCTGTAACTTTTTGGAAATGAGTATGAAATGAATGTGAATATTCTCATGATAAAATAATTATATTGTGTGTATATCCAAAATAAAATGGAAAAGGAAAAGAACATTAGACCTTTTTTTGTTTACTACTGTGTGGTACTTATTTTGAGAGTCCATTAATTCTGCAGAATTTTACAAAAATACTCCTATTGGTAGCTCCATTAGCAGATTGGAGGTTTTGATTTGTTAAAGGCTGCATGATGAGGTCTCAAATTTAAGACATATGGCATTGAGTGGGAATGCAAAGGTAGTGCAGGTATCTATAGATGTTTTTAGGCGGTATAGTGTTTTAAATAAAATACTCAAATGAGTGACAGGATGTCTTTGGATGGCTTGTTTTACCCAGCTACTAGTTGGAAGTAATTGCTCTAATTGTCTACTTGAAACTTGCAACTTTTTTTCTAGAGAAGATATCTAGAAAATGAAGAATTTTATGTCCTTGTCTTGACAGTAGTCTAGGTATTGACAGAGTAATGGCTCACTGATTGCATGGTTTGTAATCTCTACTGAATTTGCATGCACGTTATTTGGGAAATGTTTGATTATCAGGTGTGTGTTGAATTCCTTTTTTTTTCACTAGCAAAATTCATCTTGAATGCCAAATATGAACACAGCAAAGGCCCAACAGCCCAATCAGTGATATCTTTGGTCAGTGGGCAGATCAGCATTCTCTAAATCTGGCTAAGGCTACGGGACAGTCTAGCCTTGCAGGCTGGAAAGACCCCAAGTGTAATGTTGATAGTCTTGATGCTCTCTTTTAATTTCGGAAGCTTTTTCAGGCTGCTTTGTGACTGACTGGAGAGTGTGCAGTGCTGCTTGCTGAGGATCTATCTGATACTCTTTCTTTTTGTTGAAGCTTGATACACCTTTGGCCATTGCAAGACAGCTCTGTGGCTGCCTTCTGCAGTATCTGTACCAAGTGGATCCTCCTCATACTTTTAGGACATCTTTTCATTCCTCCAGACATCTTACAAGGTGTGGAGATATTAGCATGAAGGTGAGGGTCCAGGCCTGATTTGCAAATGTGCCTACAGTTGCAAAGAAAGAAAGAAAGGAGAGATGTTCAGCCTAACTTATCTAACTTTGTTTAATGAAGTAATTAACCAATGTTGCATTTTAAAGATGCATATAATCAAGCATATCTTAGGTAGCTACTGACTTAACTTAATACATTTTTTTTCCTGGCAGGTGCTTACTGAACAACTCTGGGGCTTTGAATTACTGTGACACTTTATTTGTATGTTACCAAAGTATTCAGAATCTCCCATGATAAGCAGCTGATGTGTCGTTAATGAATATCAACCAACGTAATATAAAAATAAAATCTCCATCAGAGGCATTTTTTGTCCAGCCAAATTTGATGTCATCCTTCCCATTTGGCCCAAAGCAGCATTTAAGAAGATCTCAATGACTGCCTTACACAAAAGATTTTTCTTCACAGCTAAGGGATCAATTTTGGTTTGGAAAATGATAAAACAGTTTCTTAATTGAAGGACCTGTGTTAATCTAACTGCCTAGATTTCATGGGAGTAAATAACGTTATAGGATACATTTGTTAAGAGTTTGGGAAATTAAAGTACTAATTGCTCTTAGAGTTGTTTGAGCTACTGTAGGATGCTGTGTGGGCGGAAGCTGTCTGAACTTCCTCGGACAGCTGTCTCAGTACCGGTCATGCTGCTTCTGTCCTCCTGAGTTAGTAATACGGCAAATTACTACACAGTTATTTAGAGGCTTTGTATTGTGCATGCACAAGGTGTTGGATGATGCCAACAAATCCAACTTTACTGTTGAAAAATGCCTTGTTTCTATCATTTTTTAGGCCGTATTTCATGACAGGAGGTCATAGGTTATGCCCTCCAGTAAGGACTGATCTCTAAACGGTGGCTGCCAATGACTTCAGTCCTCAGTCTGATCTTGTAGTAAAACCTCCTGATGGTAGTCTATACCCAAAAATATACTAGTATAAGAATCTGCTGCTTCTAGGTAATAATATTGTGTGTGTTTTCCATAGAAGTCTTGCTTATTAGCAGAGAAGATTAAAGGCAAAACAAAGACTTCAGTAAGACTGATGGACAGTTATCTTTAACAGCTGCCCAAGACTTCAATGTTTGGCAGGTTTTGAAGCTGTTTCTCTAGATAGTTCCTAGAGAACTTGCTGAGAAAGGGTTTTTCTAATCAATCTTCCAGAAAACCGGGCAATGAGATGTCACGGCACATAACTATGAACCCAGTTTTATACACACCTTTTATACATAGGCGATCCTTAAGGAGAAGTTCAATCAAAGAATTGTCAATCCTGTATGTCTATAGATTTCATGTTGTTGGGTGAAGCCTGTTGTCTTCTGTAGCTGATAGGGAATTTGGCTTCTAGAAGCAAATTAACACGTGAAATGCAGACTTACTGATTTGCTTTAACTTCCCTCCTACCTCCCCATCTTGTATTTTGTTACAGGCCATTTTTTGCAAGATCAGTTGTTTGACCAGGTTTTTTTTAATTATATCTTTTGCTGTCTGTAAGAGGGATATCAGTTACTAAAAAACTAATATGGATGTGCCCTAGTAACGTTCTGAAAATCTCTATCAAATAATCGTATTCTGAGGAAAGGGGAAGGATCTTTCCTACTGACAGCTCTTTGCTGTGGGAAGGGTCAGTGTCTGCTGCATCTTGGTTTGACTAATTTGCTGATCTGTTATGTTAACTTTATACTCAAAGTGTTTGTAGAATATCTTTGTTGAACCTTTTTGGACATAAGGACATTTAACTAGACGCAGTAGAGTAACTGGAGCAGAGGACATTCAAAAATAGATTCAAGCAGCAGCCTGTAACACTGTATGCCACTGTGCAGCTCCTTGCATAGACCTGTCTGGGTTGCACCATAGGTGCTGGTGGCCAAATCTGCTCTTTTCCTTTGGCAGAGGTCCATATGGAAGCATTGGGGGTTTCGTTTGAGTAAGCAGTCACACAGGTTTGAACTAGTCAGTGCTTAATATGAGTTGCCTTGAAGGGGAAATGGGAATGGAGACTTAACAAGATAATCCATATCAAACAGTCCTCTTTTCTGATCTTAAAGTTAAGTTGACACTGACATCAAGCACTGTTTGAGCTGGGAGACACAGGGGTCACAGATCCTGTTTGTCACAGGCATTATTGCCTTGTCCTTGTTAGAACATCTTTGATTTCCAACATACGCTGTTACAGAAGGACTGTGTGTGTGTCTGCCTTGTTCTGCTAATCTTGTACAGATTGCAGAGTGCTAAAGATGGAAACCCCCTGTAGAGGGGAAAGAAAGTTCACCCTTGTCACTTCTGTTCCTTTGATGCACTCAGATCTATCCAGAGTAGATCAGAAAGTGAATATGGTTAGGGAGGAGAAATGCGGCAGCTTGTTTCTCAGGTAGTTAATAATGTAGGGACTCCCATGGAGCTTCAGTTCACCTGGCAATGCTCCTTCCCCTGATTGTGAGCTTGCTTTGACTGCTGTCTTGGCAACATCAAACCCAAGTCTTTTAAAACTGAAAGACCTGGGATGAAAATGAACTTTTCTTTCATCATTTAAATTGGTTTTTATTTTACTAACTCAACCACAACAATGTATAGTCCTTTTCATGCCCTTTTCCTCTTATTAAATGATTCAATGATTAAATGTTTTTGTGGTGTGCTACTACTACCCAGTTGATCAGATATGCAAGAGCAGCAGTTGTGAGGAAGGTAGTCTGTTTTATCTGTCATTAATTACTTTCCCTATGTAATTAATGAGAGGTACTGAAACTTCCGACGATGAACAAGTTACCAGACCGTATCCTTTCCAACTGCTGAACATTGCACACTTGTCAGTGCTGTTTGAAGAAATCTGTAAGATTTCTCTTGAGATAATGGTTATGATTACTTCCAACATCTGGTTTTATTGTGTGCCTAGCTGGAAACAAAATGGTTTAGAGGAAACTGGCCTGTTTTACTAATCAAAGTTCTTCCACATTCCATGTAACTTTTGGTCTTTCTATTGGAATAGAAGCAGCCTTCTTCAGTGAGGTAATTTCAGCTAGAACAGCAAACTCACTAAAATGTATGGGGAAAATCCCCGATAGTACGTTTTAGGAAGTGATTTTTGCCATTCTAACTTGTTTTGTATAAACATGAAGACAGGGAGCCACCAGGTTGCTTATTTCATCTCTGACTTCTGAACCTAATGACCTTCAGAACATCAAACTTGAAGGGAATGCCTTTGTAAATAGATGATCTGGATTGGAAAGTATCAGTTTAATCACTGTGACTCTGAGTTTATGATGTACATTAGTAAATTTGTACAATGAAAAAATTGGTCTTTCTCAATGATAAAATTCCCAATGAGTTCAGTAAAATCAAAGCACATTTTAAACATTACATGTTCGTTTTCAACTCCTCTAGACCTGCTGGATCCTAATTATTCCTGTAGCTATTGCCTTCAGTGCTGTGCTCTTCAGGGTCCTGTCCCTGGTGGTAGCTCTTCTAGACATTGGGTGTAGTCTCTGAAAGTCTTTGACACTTAAATGTATAACTTATTATATGGCATTGCTTCAGGATGTGCTTGAAGGCAGATTGTCCCATACATTTTCAAATGTAGTAGATCAAACATAAGAGCAGAGTACCTAACATAAGAATGTGTCTTTTGTTCCCCCCTTATTTTATATATATTTTCCATGTTTCTTCCTTTTTTTGTTTATTTATTTTCTGTTCCTTTTTAAAGATCCCAGTACAAATCCAGCTTATTCAGAAGAAAGATTGGCTCATGAAGCTTTGCAGTTAGAAAAGCGCTTGAGCTTGCTGTCCCATACAAGTCGTCAGGGCAGTGGAGGTAAGGGATATCTTAAATTACATAAAAATAGACAGTGGTCCTTCCTTCCCAGGCTTTAGAAAGGAGCATATTTTTATAATGATACGATGCTGAGCTTTAAAGAAAAATAGTAAAATCAAGATACTTGATTTGGCTGCTGTTGCTTGTGGGGCTGTTCTTTAGCTGCATTGTTTAAAATCCATTGATGTAGATTGGAGTTATTCAACTGAGCAGAGTGAGTTTTTGATCAAACACTATTATCACAGGAAAATCCTTTAGTATGCTGAATCCTACTGAATTTGTGCATGTGCAACTTTAAAAGAATTGTCTGTGCCAAGTTTGATGTCTGCTTAGGTACGTGACTCGCTCTAGCCTGTGAGATGGACTGACTTATATAGTTCACACATCAGGCTTACAGCAGATTTTTGTAGTAAAACCTAGGACGCCTGTGCTTTGTTTCTAAGTGTTATTATTCTTTCTTTTCATGGTGGTATCTGTGCATGGCCCTTCTGGAGTTGTTTATGTATCAGAGTAGACTTGGTGTCTAGCACTAGATTTGTAAAAGGGCCTATGCCCTGAACTGCCATTTAAATTGTTTAATAACAGGAGTTAGATCTTCAAAACATCTCCTTTGCTTTTTTCTCTAAAGCCTACAAGGCTAAAAATGCCCCTGTGAAGATCCTCAAGAGCTTAATTATGTGCTCTTATACATGTCCATGGCTACTTTAGTCTTGACGCTGCTGAGTAATGTGGTTAGTGACTACATTCCACTGAGACTGCCTGAGGTTTTTCTTAGCATATAACTACTAGACTTGACTAGATTAATGGAAAACAAATGAAACCTGACAGAGAAGCATGCATTCTTTTTTTTTTAATCCAGTCACTCTGGTTAGAACTTTGTATATATTCTCTGCTTGAGATTACTTGAATTTATCACCTGATTCTCCTAAGAATGTAACAATCCTCAGAGCATCAGGAATCCTAAAGTAAGATTTTTCATATTCTGTTATTTGACTTTTGCATGGAAAATTAAATGTTTGTGTTTATGGGAAGTCTTATAACAAGACCGTCCCTGTAGGTTTGGTGGGAGGACTGTTGCTTCAATCTGGAGATCTAGGTTCTGCCACAGCCTTGGAGAATGTGTAGCTTTACATAGCTAGAGCATTTTCTTCAAGACTGTGGGAAGGCTTAACTTCTGCAGTTTTAAAGTGCCTAAAATATTTGTCTAAGAGAAGTGATTTCAAGTAAATTCAACAGTCTTGTATTTTTTTTTTTCAGTAAAAATAGATGATTTTGTAAGCCAAAGAACTTTTATTTTAAAAGTATATTTGTTCTTCTGGGCATATTGCTGAGAACTCCACTAGTAGTTTTGTAATTCATACCTTCCATCTAGACAGATGTATAATTTAATCTCAGGAGTTACACTTACACAAGCCAGTGTCATGCAGTGGGCCCTGGGGGAAAAGGAAGGATTAGATTTCACAGGATAAACGTTGCTATTTTGTGATCGTATGTATCAAGAATTACTCCATGGAGAGCAGGAGAATTGTTCTAAGCTTTTCCCTCAACACCTGAGAATATAAATAGCCTGGTAACACCAAAAGCTCCGGTCAAAACTTGCAGTGGACTCTTCCTCTTTCTATCCCATCTGGCAATTTATTCACCAAAGTTTAAAATTCAAGAATTAATACCTGCAAAATGATCTGCTGTCAGCCTTTGTTTTCATATTAGTTTTATTAAGAAGGAAGGAAATAGCATTGGGGACTGCGTGTGCCACCACAAGAAAGTGTTTTTTTTTCCTTTGGTTGGTTGGTTTTGTGTATGTGTTTGTGTGATGTTTGTGTTTTGTCCTTATGCTCTTTCGTGCTAATTTTCAATTCTTTTCTTCCATCTTCTGTCTTGGATAGCAGTAGTTACCGGTAAAAGTGACCTTCTTGCAAGTATCAGTGAGGAAAAAAAGTTCTTGCAATATGTGCATAAATTAATCGTAGAAGATCTTTTTGTATCTAGATATGTAAACATTTTAATAATAGTATTTCATTTTTGTTTGTTACAGTGATGTATGATTGTATTTTGGTATGGATATTATGGAGATGTACAGTGTAGGAGAGCTCAGAGGAGACAACAGGACAGTCTTAAGTTTGGTTTTATTTTTGCATTCTCTTTAACACTCATTTTGTCATTCAGATAAGATTTAAATAGAGAAAATAGTACAAATAAGATAATTATTTGGTTGATTCAGATCCAATAGAAACATGGAAATGTCTTACATGGCTTTGGGTTACAGTAACAAGGTTTTCTTCAGAGCATCCTCAGCGATTCTGAGCGTGGGACTTTGTGACTATTCCCTGTGATATAAGATAGGAAGCTCTAAAATAAAACCAATTAACTATATGGAAGTAAAATATGGCTGAAAAGGGGAGAACTTGGTGCATAAACTTAAAAAAATTGGCCTTGAATGCATTAGGTTCCGCAATGTGGTAGGGCTATGGTAGGTAACATGCTATTTTCATTTTATTTTTTCCATAGGGATAGGAATTATTGCAGGAATTCTGGTTTTCTGACAGAAATCCCCCTTACAAAAAGCTGATGGAATCTCAGGGTCCTTTCTGTTGGTACATACTTGCCACGCTTCAGTCCATTGATTGTGTTTTAAACGTAGGCTGATACGTTTTCTTCTTTTCTAGGAGACGATAGAAGTCTTTCAAGCTCATCTTCAGATACCAGCCACTCAGATGTTAGTGTTGGAAGCAGACTGACTATTTGGCCTGAACAGTCTTCAGCCAGCACTTCTCAAGAGAGTCATGGACTGGCAGCTGCAAAGGGCATTCATCTCGGGGAGGAAAAGACCCTTCCAGAAGGGGCACGTGGCACCACTAAACTGCCTCCAAAGCCCCTCCGGTCCAGACAGCTACAGGAAATAGGTCGCCAGAGTTCTTCCGACAGTGGAATAGCTACTGGTAGTCACTCTTCTTACTCTGGAAGCTTCTCTTCCTACGCTGGGAGCTTGGACATTTGCCACGGCGATGAGTTTGGATCGTTGCTAAGCTTGCCATTGAACTTTCCTTCGGATCAGAATTTATGTACTTGTCCTCACAGCGAGCCCCAGAGAGGTGCGGGATCAGAGTATCAGGTTCCCAGCTCTCTCAGGCATATTTACGATATACCCAGGAGTTTGTTACAGGCAGCTTCTAAAGACGTGCAACCGAAGAGCGCAGATTCCACACAACCCAAGGACCAGGCCCGATCATCTCAAGGTGCTAGTGACCCCAAACTGCTACTACCACACTTGGAAGCACGGAGGGTACCTGAGCACAACCAAGACAGAGGGAGGCCTTCATCCTTACTCGCAGAAAGCAGCAAGGACTCAAGTGATGAGACATACGCGGATTTTGTTTCAAGGTGGTCAGACACAAAACCACAAGGACAGGTGTCAGACTCCAAAAGTAGTGAGTTGTCACCAGCTAGTGGGGCCTCAGCTGACCCCTATGACATATGTAGCCCCCACCTTGGGATGACAAGAGCTCTTTTTTCAGCTTGTCCAATCTGTGGTGGACTAAAGGTAAATACCTAATACTGAGCAGATGCTAACAAGCCTTACTTAATAGAGCATGATTAATTTAAAATGACTTAAGTTGCAAGTCATGAATACTATTGTTTCCTTTATAATTTTAACAGGTAATAACTTTTGTGTTGTTTATGCTCAAGTTGAGAGGCCTAGCACACAATTTCCTCCAAATCTGTGCCTGATAAGGAAACACTGACCGATATAGGCCGTTAGTCACTAGTTTTAAATTGGCCAATTTTGGTTTTGGGTGTATGTAAGTGGCTTACAGTGACAGAGACAGAAGCTTTACAGGCACAGAGGGCTGAATTTGTCATGTAATAGTAATTTAGCACTAAGGACATTGTCTTACTGCTGGTATTTCAAAGGATGAAAGAAGGGAGGCTCTTTATGTGACCACAGTACATATTTTTTATTTTATTGATGTTTTTATTTTCTTTATCATTGTAGTTTGAGCATGTCTTGCACAAGAAGCTAAATTAGCAAAGCTTCTCACTGAGGAAAAGGTAATCTAGTTAGCATGGCAATCTGTAGCAGATCAGATCCAGTATTATACTTATAATTTGACAAACTTTAGAGGAGGTGTACAAAAACTCATTAGTGGTGTACTACCAGGACAGGGTATTTGCAGGAAAAAAATGTTTTTGATCACCATTCATACAGAGACTTAAAACCTGAAGCTTGGAGATTCATATGGCTTTCTAAACACATTTGGCAGTATCTGTTACTGTGGCTGATATTCCCATAAGTTATTTTTGAACACTGATAAATTCTTGGCTTTTTATGGTGGTAAACTTTATACATTAATTGTACATTGCATGGAGGAAATATTTCTGGTTTTACCTATTCTGGAGATGACTTTTTTAGTGAATGTGTTTGCTAAATTAGAAGAAGGTAAACCTGTTTGTGTTGGTGAGCTGTTGAAAGGCTGGGAGTGCTCAAACTAAGGAGTGTGTGAGGTAGGGATTCAGCAAGAGAGACTTTTGTTTGAGGAATTAAATACTGCCATTGAAGTGTGTCCATTTTAATCGAGCATGTGAGATTACATAAATCACTGCTGTGAAAAGGGCTTGAGTATATAGCAGTTACGAATGAAAAATTAAAAGATTATGAACTTCAGGGATTATTTTCTTCTCATGAGGTGTTTCATGCATTTGCATCATTGGCTGCCTTCACATGTCTGAGAACTAGAAAATGCTGCCTGCCTGAAATGTTTGTATAGCCTCTGTAACACCACCTTGGACGTGACTTTGTGGTGTACCTGCAACGTTTGTGAGGGAGGGAGGCACTGGGGTGACAGGTGTTACAGGGTTGTGTCTACGCTCATCATGAGGATCACTGTACCTCCAAGACCATCCTTGCCAGCCCCTTGCACCAACAGCCCTCATTAGCCCTCTAGCCCAATTCTGAAAGCCTGGCTGCATGCAAGGGCCTGAAATTTGGCCTCCCACTTCTGTTCATTCTCCAGGGAAGGCAGCGGGGTGCACAGCCCTGTATCTGCTGCTGGCTTCCTCTGTCTGCAGCCTGGTGTTAGAGAGAAGTTGGGAAAAACGCGCAAGACTGATTCCTAGAAGGGCTCTGTTCTGGGATCAGAAGCTCCAAGATGGCTTTGTTATAGGCAGTGAGGAAAGAATTAGTTAAGTGATAGTTTAGGTGATGTGGTCTAAATGTTTCTGTGTGATGTGAATTGTGAGTTTAGACATGCGTTTGCCAAAGTTTACCTTGTCTATCTACGGCAGACAAGAAGCTGAAAGTGAGTATTCCATTGTATTTCTTCAAAGCCATTAAAGGCTAAATTTTCTCACTTCTTTATCTGCTTGTTGACCCCAACAGCATATACACCCACATCTTTTATTGCAAAGTGCTGTCAGGTTTCATGGTGTTTCTCGTTGCCCTAATAATGTAAATTGGCAAGGATTTCAGGAATTGTCAATATTTAAACAAATTTAGTGAGAGAAGCACAGGTGTAACCCTCTTACTAACTCTTGTTTTAGCATGATATGTACATCTGCTTATTATTTTTCCCTACCCTTTTGTAAGCAGTTGGGAAAGAAGTTTCATTAAATGGAATGATTCATGGGTTTGGTTTTACTTTTGAAAAAAAAAAATCTTTTGATACGTTGTCCTGCACTGTCAAGATGAGTTATTTTAGCAGTATTTAGTGAACACTGTATTTGGCTTTTGTCGTGATGAATACAGTGAAAGCACAAATCCATATGCTGTAACTAAAAATAATTCTTATTCCTTGTGCTCTGAACAGAGTATGTTTAAACTACAGTTAGGGCCGGGATGAGTTGATTTATGGATTAATGAAGACGCCGGGTTTTCATGTTTATTGAAATTTATGTTCAAAAGGCTTTAGTGTGCCAGTCTTTGGAGTTGCTTTGAAATTCCAAGTTAAGCTGTTAATTAAATTGTGTTGATGGTTTTCAAATGCGTGCTATTTAAAGGGAGTGAGTGACCAGAGTAGAGGGACGTCTACAGCAGTAATAAAGTATCTAAGCGTTGGTTTGTCTTCTGCCCTGTATGATAACTTCGGTAAATCGAGGTTAGATTTGGGCATGTTGTCTGTGTGCGTTGGAGTTCAGCATGTGAAGAGTTGGAGACAGGTTGCAGGATGAAGACGTGTATGTGGAAGGCATGGTGGCATTCGTGGTTGGAATTGACCTGGTTAAGAACCACTTGCTCCACTAATGACAAGGATGATGATGAACATAGGGAGAACATACCCTGGGAAAGTACCAAGGTTCAAAAAGAAAATAGGGCAAGGAAGCCTTTCCGTTTCTCTCTGGATGACGAATAGAACCGGCATGAAGAAAGTCACTAAATATTGCTTCTATTATTTCTCTCTTGTATTTCTTATTAGACACTGGGGATTAATAAGAAAGCATGCAGGGTGTTTTGCTTTCTGTTCTATGTTACTGTAGTGTGCTCAAGATGTCCTTTACGAACTTCACAAGGTGTGCCTTTGCTATGTAATTTTTGCCTAGGTGATTTCAGTGCTATAGGTGATTGCGGAGATTAATTCTTTGTGTATTTTAAGTATATTTTAAGCTCAGAATGTTGGATTGTTATGGGATTTCTGAGTAAGCTGTAGAGATTTATTATTTGACTTTGCTTTTTACATTTTCAACTACTTAACTAATACTAATTTGATGACTAGAATTTCACTGTACACTTGTTGCTCTGTAACTTCATTTGATGCTATAGTTTGAGAAATTATGTCAACCTTTTTTATAGGGTATCTTTTTTTTTTTACACCACCATTGTTTGTAAATTTTCTTAGAAGTCTGAAAAATAAAATTATTTTCCAACTGGTTTTGTTCTTTTCCATCTGACAAGTACTGGTTTTAGTTTTGCTCTGCTTTTTGTTCCCTGACCTTCATCTTCTTGCAAGTTGAATTAACATGGAATGATTATGGCTGTCTTTTCACACTACTGTTATACTCTGATCACTGTTGACAGCTTGAAATGTGCCTATTAGTAGTAATGACTTTTATGTATTTTGAGCTCACCCTAAACTCATATTTATGTCAGTGGGAGTTCTTATGTATGTAGAAATATGGGCTTGATTACTGCTTTGGTAGTTAACTTGCCATGATAGAGGATAAAAGAAAGTGTCAGTTTGTGTGTGGCTGTTACAATCAATCCTGTATTGGTATTCAGCCACCTGCTTTAGTTGATTATTTAAAAATACCAAAACTTCCCTGGTGGCAATGGTCCCAAATTAGGAGCTGATCTACTTAAACCCTCTGTGAGGTATTTATATAGTTCCTGCTGCCACAGTAACTGTATGCCTCAAACTTTGAATCTCCCAGCGTATCTGTAGTAAGAGGAAATACGGGAATGCTGTGGTCACGGTGCACAAAACAGTTTAGGGGTTTTGTCAGGTAGCAGGATCCACAGCTTTGAGCGGCTAAGAACCCTTCCCTACACAATATGGGGAGATCTGGTACCTGCCTTGAGGGGAGGTGGATCTCGGTTTAAGTGGGGACTTGCTTTGTTTAGCTGATAGGAAATTTAGCTCTTTTAGTCTGTTCTGTAGAAACTGCTTAATTTTGGACCTTGACTTGAAGAGAAGGCATGTGCATGTCTGTACTGTGACCCTTGAGCAGGCACTTGACTCGGTATGTTTAACCATGCAGCACCACGTCCCTGCAGCGCTTGTTAATCACATGCAACCTTTTATGAGCGTAGGGTCTCTGGGTGGACCTAGAGCTGCTCTGGCTGTCTGTGCTTCCATTGTGCATTGTAGACCAGGGAGAGACAAAGTCTCTCTCAAAGACAGAAGCAAGGCTGATGTGTTCTCAGGCAGAGAAGGGACTTCAGCGCTAAAGAACATCTTGCACTGAGGTCTCGTTTGTGGTCTTGCCTGGACTGATTTAGGCAAGGTCTTCCAAACCCTGTACGGAACCCTTAAGCCTGGGTTTAGCTGGTGTGTCTCCGTTCATTGTAGATGCTGCTTTTGAAAGTGGTGAACGAGAATGCCTATCAGGTGATTCTGCAGTGAGACTCAGGAAATAGTGGCTGCAGCCTACATTGCCACATCTATGCAACTGAGAATGTTTTCATTTTTTTTTGACTTTTAATCAGGTACTTTTCTAATATAGTATTAAAATAGATACTAAAGAAATCACAATATATTGTTATATAAGAGTTCAATGCAGCTATTTTTTTTTCTATTTGAGCCATTACCTCTTTCCCCATGAGACTGAACACCTTATGTGTTTATCTTGTGTGTTTATTTCCCTGCTTTCTCTGAAAGTATAGGAACACCATTTTTAGTAATTACACTCCTTTTACATCTATCTTCAAAGGTGTTTGGATTTTTTTTTTTTTTTTTTTACATTATTGATGTGTGGTGCTGTAACATTTTATGCCTCCTCCCACCTTCAAAAAGCTACAGGCTGTCTAAATTCTCAGTTGAGGAGGATGCATTTGTCATCTTCTACAGCATTGTTTCTGCTTGTATTTCTGCTCTAATCTCAGAGCTCTGGGCAGTTAGGCAACACACACACACTGTCAAAACTATGAAAGGAACAGTTTGCACCTCAGAGGAATCTGGAAGTCAGTCGTCTGTAGTATTGACCTGAGTGACAGGGTGTCTGTGAGGCTCTTGTGTGCTTTGATGACCATGGATTCTCAGTACTACTGACTTTTGGCAGGAGTTAGGAAACTTGCTCTTCTTAATTCCAATTGTTTTTCTTTAACTCCTGACTGTGATACACTAACCTGGAATGAGAAGCATCTTCCATAACACGTAACACCACCAAAGGAGGTGATTGCACTGGGCGATGATTTGGCAATCTGGCATTTTACTTACACAACAGCTATTTTAAAAGGCTCTGAAATTTTTACAGTAAAGTAGTGTTATTTTTTGAGGCTTTTTCGGGCAGATTCAAAGGCGTCTTTAAAAACACCAATTTCCCCACAACATCTTTCTGAAATAGAAGAAATCCATGATTGTTGCTGTCCTTGACAATGAAATGCTGTCACTTCTGGAGCTGATTGTGCTTACAAAAGCATATAGCACTGTGCAATCAAATACTGGAGCAAAAGTATGTTCTTCAGTTGAAACTGGCAGAGGAAAGGGGCATAAAAGAGGTAGGTGTAGTGTCAGGCTTAGGGTTTGATTTGTTTTCCTTTTTGTAGATTTGGCCAGGACCCTAAGGCTATCACAGGGTTCACTCCCATCCTCTTACTAAGGTGCTGTTGGGTCTGCTTATGCACTGTGTTGGGATGTTGCTCAGCAGCAGTTCACAGGGGAAGGAAGATTTTATTTTTTTTTTCTTCTCCTCAGTTTACTGCTGTTACTTTGTACAATATTTTAATGCATCTTGGCAATAGGCTTCACTCCCAAGTAATCAAGAAGAGACCTGGCTTCCTTTTACGTTGCAGTTGCTGATAAGGACTCATGTAAGTGACCTGGCTCTTCCAAAGCTTTGCTTGGAGGAGCTCACTTAATGGGTATGACTTTGGATTTGAGATGTCACAGTAAAATACAAGACATGCCAACCCTGCCAGAACTGCGCAGCTCTGACTTGCTTTGTAGGACGCTGCCTTACATCTTATCTAAAAAATAATACTGAAGATACTCTCCATCTAGCATGAAAGAATCCCCCCAGCATTTGTGCTAAGAATAAAGGTTTTAATCTGAATTCAGAATAATAAGAATTAAGCTCTCAGCACTTCTTGGGACCAGGCGTAAGTGGGACAGATAGCTGTAATGGGTCTGTAATGGGAAAAGAAGTGCCTGCCACAAAAGCACTGGTAAGTCAAATGATATTAATGCTGTCAAGAGAAGAGCATATCTTTCCTACATGAGGGAATGTAGACAATGTAGTTCAGCAGAATTAATTCTCTACTATATAGAAGTGTTGCTGGATTGCTTTTCTGTCAGAGAGCCAGTGAAGATATTGATAAACCATGGTATAGACTTTTTATATACCCATTGGAATGAACAAATAGGAAAATCTACTTCCTCCCCTAAATAAAGTTGGATAATAGTTTTTATTATTATTACAACTAATGGCCACTTCTTCCTCTGTTGGGAGCAATAGCTTTTCTGAAGAGACAGAAAGAAATGTTTTGAAAGAGGAGTCATCTGACAATAGAATCTGTAAAAAAAAATACTCCCTTTGGAATGTAGAGTTTGTGGGGTTTCTGGTTTTGATCCAGTTGTAAAGAGACTCATCAGATCACTTGCAACGTGGCCAAAGTGGGAAACCAGAAGATTTTTTCCTGTCTTTCTTTCTCCTGTTTTCTAATTAGAAATATATTTATGACTGGAAAAATTCTACAAAATCCTATAAAGGGTTAGCAGACAATTTCTATCTTCATTTTCTAAAAGGTGGAAAGTAGAATTTGCCTGCGGAGGAAGAAAGCACAAAAAGAGATTAGGAGAGTGCAGATTACGTTGAGCTGAAGTCAGAGGGAATACAATAACTGCCGTGGCAGCCCTGGATTAAGATTCCTAGGTTTGATTTGCACGTGGTTCATCTTCTGCAAGACCATAAAAAAGTTACTTTAAAAAAACCTCAATTCCTTGACTTGCATTTCTGCAAAATGTTTGCAATATCTACCAACATTATATTTTCAAGATCATGCATTAAAGACGGCTACGTAGAAAATATTCTGTTTTGATTAACAGTCACTGATGCCAAAGTAATTGTGTGGCTCAGAAGGAACTGGCGAGTGTCAGTAGGATAGCAATCATTTGAATGGGATGTCTGGAGGGCTGACAGCAGCTCACTGTGAGTAGATGAGAGGACTGAAAATAGATGCTCAGTAGGGGTGCGACCTTTCCTAACAACCTTTTTTGACAGAGCCACTTAAAACTGGAAGTATGCAAATTAGAGGGATTAAATATGTCCCAAGAAAATTACACAAACTGTGCTTAAATTTGTCCGCAACCCATGACAAGACATGTGAGTGGAAATAGTTTTGGTAATTCAAGATGGCCAAGTTATTACCTCAGGATATCTATGGAAATACTTTCGGTCTGGCTGATCATATCCCGTATGGATTGTAACCGGATTAGATCCCTAAGCTTTCAGTCATGTAGAGGTTGTGATGTAGGCAGATTCTTACTATTTCTAATATAACTGTGCAACCCTATACCAAGCTGTATTACTTCATTCATAAAGAAAAAATATTTTTTTCCTAATATTGGTTTAGTAATATTTAATAATGTGGTAACACCATCTTCATACGGATAACGTGATTCTGGCATTTGTTAGCAAGACAATGGCAAATGTGGCAACAAATCCACTGAATAGAAAATTGTTTATTGCCTGCTCCACAAAAAAAAAATACACTGAAACCAATTTCAAGAATGAATCACTGAAGAATGTTTGTATGTTCAGAACAGAACGAATGCTTCGCATAGACAGGAGGTTTACAAAATGTGGGTAAGCCATTCTGGTATAGAAATGCCTGCCAAGCAGGTTTCAGGATGGACGGTTTTAAAGTTGCCTTGCAATTTTATGTATTGCTTTATTATGTATAGTTATGAATGCTTCTGCTGAAATGGTAAGGAACGTGTCTAGAGAAGAAAAGACAGGCAGTTCTGCAAAAGTCCACATAGCAGAGACTAGAAGAGTGGGGTTGATTTTTCTGGACATCAGGAAATACAGAAGAAATCCATATTAAACTTTGATGTTCTTACCCTGCCTGGCTTAGTGTGGATGCATTTTACAAAGCCGTACGCTGTGCTATAAAGCTACTTGTCTGCTGCAGGCTCCTGGCAGGAATTTGCCATGGCAAAGTGCAGATGACGGTGTTCTGGGCACTGCCTCACTTTAAATAGGAGCGGAATCCCAGGGTGTGCAATAGAGGTAAGAAGCTTGATATTTGAACTGATCTAGGAAGTCTATCACTAATTTTTATAACTTCAACAAATAGTTCAAAGTCGTTTTCTATTAAATGAAAGACCACAGAGCAGTGGCACTGAATACATTATTCAATGGATTTTTTTTTTTTTTTTTCTGTGAAACTGAGCTTGAAGAATGGGGTCTTTCAAGAATGGCAGGGTTACTGGAAAGAAGTTATTAATGCAGCAAGCTTTAAACACGCAGTGGATTCAGAAAATCTGCAGCTGAGGACATGGCAGTTGAAAATCAGTTCTTTCTAAGCATGGGATTAGCCTGAGGGTTGAGCAATTTTTCAGCATTTAGAAAGGACCAAGATGTCAAGAACGTGCTTGAGGATGTGACTGAAATTCAAGCCAAGTTGTAACAACAGAGGAAGAAAGGAAAAACATAATTGCATTATGTTTTCTTCATTTTTTCTTTTCTTAAATCCTTTTGGAGACGATATGGCATCAAATCTAATTTTGCAATTTTTTTTTGATGTAATGTTTTTTTTTTGGAGGTCAGAAGTTATTTTGCCTGAATAGGGATTAGGTAAAACTGTCCTCTGCCTCAGTAAGAGGTGTGAGAGCAGATGACCACGGGGAACTTCTGGAACAGTTCGAGCTGTCTGAGGATCTGCAGTTAAGTATTTCAGCTAGTCAGTTGTCCCACCTTAAATAAGTAGATGCTCACTCTTGAGTTTCTTTTGTGCTGGCTAAACTCAGCTTGAAGTGTAGGAACTCTGGGTCAGAACCAAGGTGACATAACGAAACCTTAAAGTTACTGCACCTGAGCAAGTCTTTTACAGTGTAAAAAATACTCTTTACCCCACCTTTTACCAGTTGCACGCAATTTTTTCTTTTCCATTCCTAAATAGCATAATGGACAGAAGGACCTCCCTGCATTCTGGCCATCCTTGCTAGTGGAGATTCAACATTTTGAATCTTGAAGGATCGCTTGAAAACCTCTAACTTGCTTCAGGGAGTAATTCAACCCATGGGTGTAGGACAGAAGTGTGGGGAAAAATGTCATGTGGAGCTACTGTTGTTTTTCCATCCTCTCTGCTTCAGGTCCAGTGAAGTTTGAGGCATCAATAGGTCTGTGACAACACACAATTTTTGTGTGTGTGTAAAAGTTAGACTGAGCTTTCTCAGGTGGGATGAGGATGTTAAGATCAAAACAAGTATCTATTGATGTGATCCACGTGATAAATGACAGCCAGGGTGGGGTGAGTGTACACCAGAGCCTTACAGATTCTAGGCTGCAGTGAAGCGCCTTTGCTGCATACCGGCTCTGCTTCTATGTCTTCCTAGGCGTTATCTTTGATGTATTTCCATGTTTCCTTTCCTAAAGCAGAGTAGATGAAAGTAAGTAGTTCTCCATGCTTTCTCTGAAGCAGTTCAATTCCACACAAGTCCAAAGGATAGATGGGCTTTAAAGCTGACTTTGTGCTCCTAAGTCTTGTCACATGAGGATATTGGGCTATTCACAGTCTAAACTGCAGCAGCCAGCTGTCAGTCAACTGAAATGACTGTTTCAACAGCTGGGAATCAGTGGGACACGAACTCTGGCCGTGCTCCCTCTCCCCTCGCCACATCCTCTGCAGTAGTCTGGATTCTGTGGAATCCTCTGCTAATTCAATGCTGATTGGAAGCAATTTTGAATGCACAAGAAATTTGAGCCCGGAAAATATTAAGGAAATATAAACCTTTTCCAGATCTGGTTTATTACAAGGACAGAGAAGTGCTAAGTGGGCTATATCAGGGCTCGTAACTGTATACTTGAATCCTCTGAGCACTAGGAAAACATTTCCAGATGAAGTTTGCCAATTCATCTCATTCCTTGAGACACAAAGTCAAGCAGAGCACACGTGCTATGGAGATAACTGCTATGGAAAGCTTTGGAAAACTACAGAAATAATTATACCTAATAATTTATAGCAGTGCTCTCTGATATAGAAGCAGCCTGGGAACAGCCCCCATGCATAGTTAAGTATCTGTATCCTTTGAAGCTGTGCAGCTTAATTATAGTTTCAATACCTTTGACAAACCATAATTTCAGTGATGGGCTGGGGAGAAAGGAAAATGCTTGTCTTAATTTTACTATTTTGAGCTTTCTCTCACTTATTTGTCCTTCTGGTTCTATCCATTTCTTTCTAATGATGATCATTGATTATCTTGTTAATTTTTTTCTGGGAGAAGCTGGCTAACCTTAGCTGTAAATGTGAGGTTGACAAAGAAGGAAAATGAATGTGAAGACAATATTGCAAGGCTTTAGTTTTTATTCTTCATAGTCTTGTAATTAAGCCCGCTCTAGTTCTCTCTTTATGTGGAGCAGGATGCGCAGGTTATAACAAGGATTCTTTTCTTCGTGTCTTTATGTGGAATGGGCTGGAAGGAAGGAATCAAATAACTAGTCTAATGTAAACTGGCATAGCTCCATCGGCTACAAAACAGGCCCAAGTGTATTTTTAGTGCAAGCACAAGCTAAGCTCTCGCTGAGGGGCAACACTCTGGGGGAAGTAGGAGGAATAACAGGCTTTCCTTAAGGCAGTCCCTAGGTGAACATTTCAAAATGGTAGTTACAGCTTAACATAAACTCTCCATCTCTAAGAATCTGTAGAGGTAGGTTTAATTTGTCTCTAACATCTGAGATTTCACTTGGCCAGCTTTTGAAATATTTCCACATTTGAGCCCTTCTGTATTTACTGTTTGTCACTGTAGCTGTGGTGGTGTTACTTTATTTGCAAAAAAAAATTTTCCCTTTTCTTCATGAAAAGATGACTTGGATTTAAACTCTTGTTGCAAGCAGAAAACTTGAGTAAAAGGCATACTTTATGCAATTTTGTGTCATTGATGGAATTGGTTTTCTGTTAATCAGAACCTTTTGACAAGAATACTTGCGACGAGTAGGGTGCTTCTCAATGCAGTGGCATAGGAGCTATTTTTCATTGAAAAGTGTATAATGTCTCTTATGCGTGTTGATTGAAGCTCATCCCCTCTCCTCATCAGAGAAGGCATGTCTCCGTGTCAAGAAATGAATGGATTACTGGACCTTTGGTCTTACATGTCTTTCTGGTGTAAATTTGCCGTAAATCACTCCTTTGCGAATCAAGAGAGCAAGGGTATCTGAATCCCTTTGTGAGTGCATGGGTGCATATCTGTATATGTTAATGATTGTCCTCTTCATTTATTTTGAGTCTCTCCAGGCTTCCTGCTAAATAGTACTTTTGTATTGACTTTAAAAATCTTGAAAGGGGCTAATGCTCCTACTGCAGCAGAACTCTGTTGTTTCTACTGGGATGTACTAGGCTAAGAAAATGTAGAACAACTCATTTGTCAAGCCTTCCTAATTTCACAGAAGTGGTGGCACGTTTAGTCTCGTGAACTTTAAAACACAGAAGAAAGGGATCATGTGAGGTGTTGCATCCAGCCTACGTGCACCTTGCCTCTTCTGTTCCTTTTACGTGCTGAGCAAGAAGCATGAGATGAGAATGCCACACTGCTGCTTGTCTGCACGGTTGAGTTGAGTCTGCTGTTACTCGTGCCTGTCTGGGCCCCATCTGAGCCTTCTTTTCAGTGGTGCGGTAGTTTTGCTGGAGACTCTGCCTTGAGTGGTTTTCACCCAGTGCAGAATAAGTGGAAATTAACAGATCTGTTGTATAAGGCAGCTCAGACTAGCAAATGTGGGGAAAGGGAGTGTATTTTAAATACCAAATGTTCTTGTAGCAGTGAAATGCTACCCCCTGTTGGAAGTTGGAATCTATGGACTGTAAACCAGAACACATGGCATAGAAACCTCTCTGACTTCGCGTACGTGGCTTTGTTTCCATTGCACTTGATAGGACTTTAGAAGTGCCAGTCCCTAATAAAAATAAAAAGATGGCATAAATAGAAAAGATGTTTTTCCCCTCAGTTATCAGAACTGAATTCAGTTTGAAATAATCCTCTTTTCATGTTAAAATACAGCTGTAGACACAGATGCTTGCAATTCTACTTTCTTTCTGTAAGGATGCGAACATATAACTTACTATAGTTGACGTTGATTTTTGTTGTTCATAAACAGCTTACCCCTTCTAAAAGAGAAACACAGCCTGTGTTTTTGCACGGCTAAAGCTTTATACTGGCCTTACTGAATAACAGGCACTGTTATTCAGCTGCATTGTAAATAACAGCGCTTGTGTTCACCTGTGGAAATGTGAACGGTTAAAGCAATGCTGTGGGTGCACTGCTGAACCTTCAACAGTCAGGACAAACATCTGTTTGAACTCTTTTGCTTAAGAATTACAGCTGGAATTTCTGTATCTACCTTTGGAGACATGGTTTACCTAACAAGAGCCTAGCTGAACAAGGAATGTAATCTTGCTGTGAAAACATCTCTAAAAAGTTGACAACACTATTGTGAATTAGAAAATCTGCTGTGTGTCTTACGCTTGAATTAAAAATTGTCCATTTTCATAAAATTCCAGAACAGAACTACTGCTACTGTAAATCATCACAGCTCAGCTGAGGAGATAGGGGCAAGGCAATGTATCTGATTTTTATTAACCAGAGGAATTGGCTGGCTATATTTTGGTCCTAGGAATGTATGATACACTGAACTTAAGATTCTATCAGGAGTATCTGCCCTGGATCTTAGACCTGAATATTTCTGAAGAGGATTCTCATATTTGGAGAAAAAGTAGTTATCATTTCTGAGCTCAGTGTATTTGATGTTTTTTTTACTGGCAGTTGTCTAAGGGGTCTTTCATGTCCTGAATGGCAGAATGATTGTTACGAGATACATCTGGTGAAAGATGAGGCAGTGAAGGCTGATGTTAATATGTTTTATTAAGTATCTAGCATCAGTTCACAGATGTATTTGTTCAGGGTTCTGTGCTCTGAAATCAGGAGTTGCATGTCCCAATTGTCATGTTTGATGAATATACCCTATGACATTTGCATATAGTGTTTTTATTTTTTGTGAAGAACTGTTTTTAGTTCCTGCCTTGTATCTCCTGCACCAATTCTGGCCATGTTTATCAAATACATTGAATTAAAATTGGTCTCAGAGGCACAATGGCTTAGCCATTTCTTCTGGCTGGCTGAATTTCTCAGCTCCTGTTTTGAAAGTCTTTTGTATCATTGACTGTGAGTGAAACATGTTCTGATCATGCTCCAGTGTCTTTGTGCTGTGAAGTCTGTCAGAAAACTTGGATGAGATCATCTGTTCAGCAATATTCATAATAATTAGTGTCTACTTTTCATACGACTTGCTTATACAGATCTACCTAGATAGTTTGCTACTGCAGTATCTCCTGCAGCTTGTCACTGTATCTGTCCTTACAAAACCTCCATGAAATAATGAAGTGCTTCTACCTGTATGGAAACTAGTGCTTCTGATTGTTCCCTGGGGTTAAGGAGGACAGACTCTCAAACTCTCAGAAGTATTTAGTAGTCTTGTTTGATCTGGAACCATTATACCAATTTTTTGAAGAACCATGAGAAACTCAAACCTTATGAAATTAGTTTGAAAAATTATAAGACAAGACCAAAATCTGTGTTTGAAGGAGGTGGCAGAATATCTTTATTTTCATAGAATCATAGAATAGTTTGGGTTGGAAGGAACCTTCAAAGGTCATCTAGTCACCCCCCCTGCAAGGACCAGGGACATCCCCGACCAGATCAGGTTGCTCAGAGCCCCGTTCAACCTGGCCTTGAACGTTTCCAGGGATGGGGCATCCACCACCTCTCTGGGCAACCTGTTCCAGTGCTCTAATATTTATTTGTTTCTTAAATTGTTGTGGCTTTGGGTACTTCTCTGTAACCACAAGCTGTCTAGCTGATAGTGCTGTTAGGACAGCTTACGATGGTATGATATTGTGTGCCTTCAGAGTTTGCTGTCTACTTGGAATGAGTGTTAACTGCTTTGGACCAGCTGTACGTGCTCTTGACTTTGCTTTTTGTCTAGCGAGTATGCGAGATTGACTTGTAGCATTGCCTGGAAACAGACACAAACCTCACTGACATGTTTACACCAGATATTTTATATGCACTGGATGGTATTGCAGAGCTGTTTCCTCTAGAATTCTGTCTGAATACTTTGTACATAATAAGATATGTATGTGATGTTAAAAGGATGTTATTTAGGTTGAAAACTTAAGCCCCTCACTGTTAAGGAACTGACAGATTTACAGTTCCTCATGCCATCTTGATTTTACCCACACGTGTCCCCCTTGTGCAGTGAATGAGGCAGATGTCCCGTGGAAAAAATGGTGTGTGACCGTGTAATTCTGTCACAGTCCGGTTGTTCGGCGCACTTCTAGCGTGACTCTTCGATGTACAGTAATTCTAGGTCTGGTTTTGAAAAACAAAAGACAAGAGCAAATCATGTTCCTTGTTGCTGTGTCAGCTTTCCCACATATCATCAGTAGCAGAGCTTGAAATGTGACCCCTCAGCATTGCAACTGAGACTCCTGCCATCCGAATTTCAGAGCTGTTGCTGCTAGCTGGCAGCTGGAGGTGGCTTTAATCTCAGGGTGGAGGCTGGGCAGCTGGATCCAGGGACTGGCGTTGTGGTGGCTGTGGCAGAGGACTCGGCCCAGCTTTTCTTTCTCTGCCTTGAGTGGATGGTTTCAGAGGGTGCTAAAGGAAAGGTGCGTCATTTTTTGGAGCTAATGGTCATATTCTGGTGACAATGGTCGTATTCTGGATTGGGTGACAAATGGCTTGTGGCTGCGGGCAGCTGAGAGCCTGCAGCAAGAAGCTGAAGGCCTCTCTCAAGGTATCAAACGTATGTTTTGATAGCATATCAAAATCACAGCTGAAGAGTCCCTCTGTAAACACATGAGAGAGAGAAGATGAGCGCACAAATCTGGGCTAGAACTAAACAATACTTTTCATTCTTTCTCATCTCTTGTTTAAACACCTGTAACTTGCAGATGAGCTGAGCTGTGATGATCCCACAGGTTTTAGGAGACACATTTTGATGTGACACAGAGCATGGCTTGCCAGTGCCACTGAAATTGCCAGCTTCATGCTTCAGAAAATAGCTGATGTTTGGGCTTGGCTGAGCAAACCAAGATGTTTCTGAACTGACTTCAGCAATCTTTCTGTAAGCCGACAGTTGGCTTGCGACAGATGAAGCTGAGTAATCAGAAGTTTGTGGCTGAAATCAGAGCCCTGCACCTGAAACATGCCATGGACAGGACAGGAGTTTCTCTTTCATTTGGAGTTGTAATGCAGGATCGCAGAGTTAAATAATTTTGTATCTTTTGTTCAGAACCTGATCAACTGCTGGGCATTGTGAAACAGCCCATTAAAGGAGATGACCTTTAAAGGTTGCTCCATGTGCCTGTATTTATTGACCTTTCCTGGGAACTTTTTTTTTCCCTGTGGCAGCCTAGGCATTCCAGCTTTAATGTTTTGTGGTGATTTGCTCCAAGAATAAGTCGTAGTCTTTTAATCCTCATGAGGAAAGTACCTTAACTGTCAGTTTCATCAGGGGCTGGTTTCTTTTCACTGAAATATCTGAGCTTTGCGGAACTTTGGGCATGTTCAAGATTTTTCTCTTCCATTTTCTAAAAGCAATTGATGCTTTTCCGTTTTTATGATTCTAATTTTAAAACCTTCATTCAGAATTTTTCGCTGTGTCCTTTGCTCCTTTGTGAAGTTGCTGACGGTTCAAGACACTATTGTAAAAACTATATAGTGTAACTGTAACCTGCTGCCTCCCTCTACACACAAACTATGTGAAGCAGTCAGAGGGATGGTGATGAAGGGCCACCAGCTATATAAAACAGGCATGAGAGTGTTTGATGTTCGAGAAGTCTGCTTCGCAGTTTCTGCTTTTCAGGGACCATCCTCTGGATTTTTGACTCATGATTTTGATGGTTTTCTCTTGAAAAACAGGATGTTTTGCATGGTCTTGATATTGCATAATAGCTTTAAAATAAAGGAAGGGAGATGAGAAAAAATCTAGATCATATTCTCTGTGAAAATTAAGCAACTGCCCAATGTTGCAATACATTCTCTCTATTTATGAGGACATTTTTGTATGTGCTGAATAAAAATCTCACAGTGCAAATAGTTACTTCTGTTACTGTATTGAGTATGAATTCCTCTTTCATAACAAGAAGAATCCGGAAGCATCTCGTTTATGTTGATCCTTTCTTCTTCCAGTCTGAGGACCCAGATTGGGACAAAACTTCTTACATGTGCTTAGACTAAAGCAAATGATACTGAAAAATCACAGAACCATAGAATGGTTTGGGTTGGAAGGGACCTTCAAAGGTCATCTAGTCCAACCCCCCTGCAAGGAGCAGGGACATCCCCGACCTGATCAGGTTGCTCAGAGCCTCATCCAGCCTGGCCTTGAATGTTTCCAGGGATGGGGCATCCACCACCTCTCTGGGCAACCTGTTCCAGTGTTCCACCACCCCCAGTGTAGAAAATTTCTTCCTTATGTCCAGTCTGAATCTACCCTCTTTTAGTTTAAAACCATTACCCCTCATCCTATTGCTACTGGCGCTGCTAAAGTGTTTCTCCCTGTCTTTCCTTTAGGCCGCCTTTAGGTGCTGGAAGGCCACTGTCAGGTCTCCCTGGAGCCTACTCTTTTCCAGGCTGAACAGTCCCAACTCTCTCAGCTTTTCTTCGCAGGTGCTCCAGCCCTCTGATCATTTTTGTGGCCTCCTCTGGACTCGCTCCAACAGGTCCATGTCTTTCCTGGGCTGAGAACTCTTAACTCGTACTAGACTGATAATAATGGAGCTATAAAAAGCTGCCAAATTTAGATGAGCTGAAAGAAAAGCTTTATTTCTAAAGATACACAAAGGGAATGACATAAGCTGTGACTGATGAGGTCTGTCTGAAATGTTGACAGTTATCAGGCAAGTGGCATTTCATTCCTCTTGCCAGTGATGATGGAGCCCAGCTCAGCATTACAATCTACAGAAGCTGATCTACTTTTTCTTGGAAATGTGGTTTCCTCCTTTTTAGGAGGAAAATATGAAACAAAAAATGTTTTGTTTCTTTGAAAATACATTTTTATATGAATATCTGTCTATGAGTTCCTACCCTGACAGCCATTAATGGGAGTGATTAGTCTTAAGGCAATGTTTTCCTTCATTTTCTTCTGTTTATCTGACTTGTAAGCTCCTCGCTTCTTTTTTTACACCACAGAGATGAGCTCACAAAGCTGTTATGATGACTCTTGTCACTATGGATCTGGCAAACTTCTTCCAATAATAGGAAATTGTGCAGTATATTAATCGTTTCTCCTTGCTTTGGAGTTTATACTGGAAGATCTGGACTTTGGGAGTGATCTCGTGTCCAAAGACTAAAACTCCCATTAGCAGCAGTGGAGCAGAATTGGGTATGTCCATGGAAAGTGATTTGAGTATACAGAGAAAGGTAGGCATACTGCGCTTTATATGGGACAATATTTTTGTCTGATAATTTTTAAAATCAAGAACTGTCTTGTAATTCATATATTTAATGAAATATAAACTGAATGAAACTTTGAATTAAGACAAATGAAACTTGAAAAAAGAAAAGGGGAAAGACAAAGATATATCAAATATACACAGGGGAAAAAAATCCATTTTGACTGTAAAAGGATTATGTAGTATGATGGTTATTTGCACATACAGAAATAAATCCCAAGGCTTAGGTTCTGTTTAGCTGTTAAGGGCAACAGAGCTAACCTATGAATAATGAGCCAGCATATCCAAGTAGTGGGTTCTCCTACCATCTATCGTTGAACCCTACCCAAGATATTTGGAAGCAGAACATCAAAAATGAATGTCATCTGACAGCAGCCAGATCACTACCAGAGTTAAAATAGCCCTGGACATGTAGTTCATGATGTGTGATATACAAGTGGTACATATCCATTTACTGGGGGTGTTGTAGTGGTGAGGCCGTTTGAACTAACAACCATGCATCGCATACTTCAGCACTCAGCTCTTGGGTCGTAGATAAAATAATCTACATCAGAAAGATATTTAACTTATATTTATGAATAATATTATGAGATATGCAGGATTTAGATACTCGCTTTGTTAGTTTTTGTCTAAATATCATAGCAGGCATAACAAAAGCATGCTATTTAGGTGAGGTCACTTACCCCTTTTCTTCTTTGGTGTAATCGTGTGGTAGGTTGAGATACTGCATTTGAAACCCATGCATTTACATTTGTACATTACACCACAATAATTTTAAAAGTTTCTCCTACAGACAAAGACATGTTTTGCCTGAGTGTTGTAGAATTATAAAAGATAGGTTTTAGATCTCCGACACCGTTCTTTCTACCAAATTGCCTTTGGTAGCCACTGTAAGTGCAGACTCTCTCTTACAAACAATTGCAGCAGGAGGCCTCAGAGCTGCAGAAATAATAGGATATGATATATTGAAATGGTAATGAAGATAACAATTTTATAATCTGGAAAAATCACTTGATAACAAAAGACTGGTTTTATTTTTGTTATTATCTCAGAATAATTTTTTAATCTAATCACATCTGATTCATTTCGTTATTTGTTGTCTTTGTCTATTCATTATAAATCAATGATATTTTTTCAGTGTTCCACGTCTGATGTAATGTTACATCTAACTTCTGTTTGCCTTTTTGTATCTTTCTTTGTCAAGTATAATCTAATCTTCTAACAATGGCTTTGAAAGTATAATTATTTGATATTATCTGTCTAGCCTTTATAAATTTTCTCATCTTACCTAATTTGTACATTTTTTATGAAAAACTTTTTAGAATTTATTTTATAAGAGTGACTAGTTCCAGGCATGAAATAAGAATCTATTGTTGGACAAACTGTTCAGTCTGGAGAGGAGAAGGCTCCAGGGAGACTTTATAGCGGTCTTCCAGTACCTGAAGGGGGCCTACAGGAAAGCTGCAGAGGGACTTTTCACAAGAGCATGTAGTGATAGGATGAGGGGCAATGGTTTTAAAATAGAAGGAGGCAGATTCAGACTGGACATAAGGAAGAAATTTTTTACAATGAGGGTGGTGGAACACTGGCATAGGTTTCCCAGAGAGGTGGTGGATGCCCCATCCCTGGAAACATTCAAGGCCAGGTTGGACGGGGCTCTGAGCAACCTGATCTGGTCGGGGATGTCCCTGCTCCTTGCGGGGGGGTTGGACTGGATGACCTTTGAAGGTCCCTTCCAACCCAAACTATTCTATGATTCTATGTTAACAAACTGATCTTTCTTTATTTTTTTTCAGTTATTTCCATGTCATATACGATGTGCAGAATAAAAAATGAATGATGGTTTGAATTTTCTCTCACATTGAGGGGTCAGAAAGCCCCATTGATTGATTTTTAACTTGCACTAGCAGCACATCACCAAAAAAAAAGTTTCTGCAACAAAAATGTTTTTAACAGTTTGACATTGCTGACTTTTTAATCCTCATTTTTGCAGAAGTCCTCTACTTGTGCAAAACTGAGAGGAGGGAAAACCAGCAAAACTTAATTTGCAAGTAAATCAAGTAGTTATAACTTGAATTTACAGGGGGAGCAGAGCTGTTTTGCAAGTAAGAGCATATGCTATTTTGCAAAAAACAACTTTGCTATAAGGTGAGAAGAAAACCAATCACTATCAAAATATTCAGTTTATTCCTTATTTCTTTGCATTACTGTTGCTTGTAACATCTGTAATGATGAAAGAGGACTCCTCTCTGGGAGCCTATGTATAAACAAAGAACAAAATGCCATTCTTTCTTCAAAGAGCTTTCGATCGCCTTTCAGGTTTTCTGCTTTCTAGACTTTATTTCTATCCATGTTTTTGCCATATTTTAGGATATTCTGATGTGTAATTCATTTATGGAAAAAGAGCTAAAAATATTTTTCTGACTTGCTATCTAGTTTCATGCATCAGTCCCATGCCCTGAATGACAGCAAGGCTGTGCAGATTAATGAATCTAGAGATCTAGAGGCAAAGGTGAGGAAGAAAAGGGTATTTTTTCCCTCTTCCAAAACAATTTTTGATTGACTTTGTGAACTAAGTAACATACAGTCCCACCCCCGCCAAGTTAGGAAAAACAAACATTTATTTTTAAAAGCAAAAAAGTTGCCAGAAAGTTGTGACATACTTTCTTATTAGCAAAATGTGATGTTTATGCATTTCAGCACTGCAGTCTGCCGCTTTCTGTTCCGTTAGGTAAGCTAGGAGATGCTACCTTCCGAGGCAGCGTAGTCTCCTTTACATCCACAGACATATCCAAAGTCAGGGAAATTATTTTTTGATATTCAGTATTAGTAAACCCCTAATAAGTTACTGGGGACAGGAAAAGACCATTTCCCAAGTCTGCAATAAATAATTGTGATAAAAAATTGTTAGAAGTTCTATTGTAATGGAAAAAATATTATTACCTAAATATGTAGGATATTGCTCATAATGGACTCTGAAGTCCTCTGTCCTTTATTTCTGCAGAGACTTCTGCATATTCCCCAAATGAAAGCAGCAACTTCTGTGGTGGCACACAGTAACTATAGAAACAAATAACATCCATGAAGGTTAAATTAATAAAATGCTCTTTTTCTGAAATGCAGTGGGATGTTATTTCTCAAATTTCATGTCTCATATTAAAATACACAACTAGCACAAAAGCTCAAGTAAATACTGAAGCTGTAGATTCAGTATTCAATTATATCAGTATTTAATTATATCTAATTAAACATTACAGTGTTTGCAATAGAATCAGGCAGAAACATCCTGTATATCATGTGTTATTCCACTGTTCAAAATTGTTCTGTATTGCAGATTTCAAAACTGTTTTTTTTTTTAAAAAAAAAAAACCTTACACCCCCTGCAATTTGTCCAATTAAGTTCTTTTAATGTATATTTTATTGGCTGAAACAAACAAAATCAGTGTAATGTTTTCTAATCTTTTTTTCTGGTTCATTGTAAGATCCATGAAAACCAAAAAAAAAGCATTTCCACCTACTTGAACTGAAGCTGGATCTAGTTGCTAGCTCTGACAGTTTTCGTGACGGTCACATGTAATGAGCTTTACATCTTAGTATGTCTACATTAAGAAAAAGTTGTGCAGGAATTAGCATGACTTGAACTTCTACCTGGATAATAAGTTAATAATTGATTTTTTTTTTCATGCTGAGAAATTTTGGGAAGTCAACACAGTGCCTTTATAAGGGGAAGATACAGGTCAAGTATATGTAAAGTCCTAAGTGTGTCTGAAAAGCCACCGCTTTGTAAGAAAGCATAGGAAACAGAGAGTTATCACAGATCACAAGTTTGTGTATTTAGGTGAAGAAAATTACTGCCAGTATAAAATGGAATTTTATTGCTTTGGAATTAAGCAGTGTTACTGCTCAGCTGCCATAGATATATAATGTTTTTCCACTTCAATGTCCAGAAGACACGTTTATTTATGAAAAAGAATGGATCATGATGATGGATTCTTCTCACCAAGATCACAGAAATAAAAGATCTCTTTGGCAGGGTGGTGGTCAGTAGCACAGACCAGAGTGACTTCACAGCCTGCCTTGATGCTGCTGTGCAGGAGCAGCCTTGATAGCATCTGGAGATGGAAGTGCCAGTGTCCTTCAGGTTAGCTTTGAATGACATCGATGGTATGGCTGGAGAGAAACCTGGCCTGCAAGTGTGTTTTGGAATGCACTTACTCCTAAGTGTGAATGGGCACTGGTACTCTACTCCTGACTGCTTTGATGTGCCTCAGCTGCCATTGCACCACCATGGTACACCCAATGTGAAGCATCTGAGATGGCACAAAGCTTTTCTAGAAAGACCTTGATGTCACAGGTGGGATTTGTAGGCAGTCTGAAGTCAATGTGAGCTCTAGGATAAAATAAGTTGATTTTATGGAGCTGAGTCAGAAACACACCAGGCTTCGATCTGCTCACCATTGCAAATATAGGCATGACCTTAGTTTACATACATCAGTCCTGTTACCCCAGCTTGGTATCATCTGCTTCGGAACAAAAGATTTTCCTGCTCTTTGCAGTTTAAATCAGGACTGATTCAATAGTGCTAAGCTACACTGTGCCTGCTGTACTTGTTGCAAAGCACCCAAAGCCAAGTTAGTTAGCCTCTACTAAGGTACGCAAAGGCTTTACACCTTACTGATGTGTGTTCTGAACACCTTCAGGTCTGAAAACCTTTGCGTCTGTTCTGGGTTTTAAAAACGCATTTAAGCTTTTGTGATGGTGAAGCGATTTCTCTGCCAATCTTCCTATATTTTGTAAAGTTTCTATTTCTTGTAAAGATTTTTCATTCTCAAATTTTCTGTTTTCTTTAGGGAACAGCAATATTACAGTCTGGAGTCTTACCAGCTATATCAGGTAGGAGACATTTAGTTATTTGCTTTGCTAAAAAATAACGCTTATGTCCCAAATTGTGATGAGAGAAACAGAAGATGTATGGAAGCAGAACTCAAGGCTATATTGAGAGGTGTCCTGTTTGTGGTTGATTTTATGGCTGCAATTTGTAACTGCCAATTATGAAATATATTGTAACTGTAGTTTCTTTGGTTGCAAAGGTTGGTTTATTTGTTTTTCCCTTCCTGTTGTAATCCAAAGAAGTTCAAAGTTGTCAGTTTCCATATAAAGTTGTTTAGTGCTTTTTCTACTTACATAGTTGAAGAACGTCAAGAGTGTTCTTTTCAGGCCATATTAACATCAAAGGGAAACTTGATTTATACGTTCAGTCTGTATACCCAGTTTTCTAAATAACACAAAACCTCAAGAGTGGATCCTTACCAGAGGCAACATGGAGATGCTTCTCTCGTGTCAGTGGAACTATTGGTTGACCAACAAAATCAGTAAAGGGAGGAAGGTGAGTATCTGGCCTGGAAAGATTATTTAGGCTAAGGTTACACACTGACTATCTTTCCATTGTAGATCTGCCTATCAACAGAATGTGTTGATCATCTGGACTTTTTTGTCTACTGTAGCCAAACTGGCACTCCTTGTATCATCATTTTACTCCAAAGGTAACATTTTGTAAGCATTTGGTTTTGTGTACTTGCTCCATCTTATTCTTTTGAGAGATCTCTGCTAAGAAGTTGTTCAGTATCTTAAACATCTTTGTAGTCCTTAAACTGTTTACCTGCTAATTCAGCAGATCCATTAAATTTGTCAGATTGCCTGCTTCCAGTAGACATAGAACAGCTCTTTGTGCTTGGGTTTCTTTATTACTTTTAAAAACCTTTGCAAATACGTAAAGTAGTATAGCTGATTGATACTTGTGTGAACAAATCCAGTAAGATACCTAGGATCAGGAGGTGCCTCTGGAGAAGGTCATAAGTAACTCTATTCCTTTGTCGGTCTTAGCAGGAGAAAATCCAGAAGCATTTAGCAGGTCTTGTTCCTAGTTATTCCACTTGAGTCAGTGGAACTACTCTTGATTTATAGAGATGTAAGTAGAAGCATAAATTGGATCATTAGCTCTAATTTTACCTTTCCTTCTAGTACTCAGGTTTCTAGTCCTCTGATCAACCCAAGTGAACCAGAGCACTTATGATTAAAGTGTGTGTAAATACAGGGCAACTTAGGTCTATAGCTGTGTGTGGTGGGCACAGTATTATTTCTGCATTAATTTCAGTGGCAAATTAATTGTGGATGCAAACAATGTCTGACAAAAACTTAATCTCAGACTATTCATGAAGATGAAGGAGTTAGCTGTTTTGATAAAACCTATAATTAAGCAAATTGGAAATGTAGAAATACAGAACAGATTTTTAGATCAACAGAAAGGGAAGATACAAACTGAAGAAATTTGAGTGGGTGAGTTTTCATGTCTGGTACACTGGGAAAATATTGTTTAAGAAAAGAACTAAATAGTTGTTGGAATAAGTATAAAGGCTTTAGGCAAATGCAGCATCTAAAGCCAGTGACTGAAGTTTTCAGCAATCTCTGTGGGGTTTCATCCTGCAAATGCTCTCATCATATACCCGTAGAACTTTATTCTTCAATATTACACTATTTTTCAGAATACAAAAGAAACCTATGTTTTCTTTGTCTCATCACATTTGTATTATCCTCAGATGGTAAATTTTAAAGTATTGCCTTTTATATACGTGAACATTTCAATTATAATTGAACCTGGCATTGCAAAGCTTTCAAAATAGTACAATAGCCTTTGAATGTTTTGCTTTCACCATCTTTAATCCAAGCCATTAACTGAAGGTCCCTGGGTGCAGAGCAGTCATTCAAACAGTTCTGTTGGACTAAAGGAACAGCATTAGAACTTTTCTATGTTTCTCTATTATGATTTTTTAAACCTTTGTTAAGGATGACACTTAAGGCACACTAATCTGAGGTAACTGCTTTCAAAACCTGTCCTGCGTAAGATAGGCAAGATACCTCTACTACCCCGAATGCTTGTACAGTGACCCAATACACAGTTCTAGTGCTTGCTAGTGTAGCAGTCCACGTAGTCATGAACACATACCTTTTTCATCACAGAAAAGATTGTCTTGTGTTTTCATTCAAATACATTGTACTAATGCAAACCCACTTCTTCCAGTGTTATGTGCTGTACAATATTTTTGCTCTTCAACGCATCAGTTCTGTAGCAAGAAGTGATGTTAAAGAGTCAGAATCAATTGTTTAAATATTTTTCAGTTTATTGATACTGAATGTGGGTGATGATGTTATATTTCTACTGTTAGTTACATATGCTGAGCAATAGACTCAGCAACTTCAGAGAAATGTTTCTAATTCTAATGGCAAGCTGAAAAGCGTTCATAAAAGTGACAACAATTCTGTTTTGTATTACTAGATGTAAAAAAAAAGGTTGAGATGAATCATTTAATCCTGGTTTAAATAGTTTGGTTACCTTTGTTATAAATAACTTCATAAAGATTGATTAGAAGGAGAGACTGAATTAGATTGCTTGCATTTGTAGGAGGAAGGTGTTCCCATTGTTATCATAGCTTTGTAGTAGAGAGCAAGGTAAGGGATTCTTTGGAGTTGTATGATGTGAGTATGCCTGCTGTTAAGTATAATAGACTGCATTTGTGATTATTATGGACCTTAAAATAACATGACAGGATAGAGGTTTAAAAACATGATTCAGATTTCCTGATTTCTGAGACTGGTGGATTCTGGAGGCACCTAGGTTTAGTACATTTGGTCTAAGAAGTTCTCATGGGACCTGTGCACAGTTTCTCATGAATGGTTAAGAAATTTTGTAGCATCATCTACTAGATGCAATTTCAGGGATGTGCATGTAGGTCCTTTTCTCAGGAGCTGCTTATGTGTTTTGAATTAAGGGATCATGAATGAGATGCACAATCAGTGTTAAGAGGTGGAACGAAAAGACAGCACATTTCTTCACAGAATGGTGAGCTGAGGATCTCGTCATTATCTTGATTATCTTTCTGGTGCTCTAAGTCAAAGTACTATTGGAAACACAGGGCTGAAGGGTTTGCCTTGCTCAAACCTCTGCCCTGAGGTTAGGATGTACTTCTGTGTGTGTGCCTGACAGGGGTTTGTTTAGCTTGTTCTGCAATGAGAATCCTTAATCCACCTTAACTCATCTGAAGTCCTTTGCTATTCTTACATTTAGAATGTATTTCCTAACGCTTGTGGCATCTCTCACTCTGATTTAGGCCTGTTACTTAAATCTTGGGCTGCTTTCTAGTTCATTGCAACAACTTAGATAGGAACCTCCAGCCCTTACTTACAAAGTCTTCATGCTTTCCTTCAAAATACTTGGATTTTCTCAGTTGAGTAGAACTCAGTCACAGCTCTCCTGATTTATCAATTATATTTAAACCATGTTGTTTTGTGGGGGGAAAAGAATGCCACTATTTCTGTCCTTGGTTGCCAACCTTTCCAAGTGAACTGAGCAGACTGAATCCCAAGACTCCTATTTAAAGAAGAAAAATTGAGCTGGAATAAGTTTGCAGAAGTGCTTAGAGTCTCTCTGAAATCCCCGAGGAAGACATTTCATGCAGGCTTTATGCACTGTATTTCAGAAACTTTTGTCCCTTCCCATTAGCTAGAGGGCAGCTGATTGCCTTGGCTCATTCCCAAGAGCCAGACCCAGCCTTGGGCATTGCAACACCCAAATTAAACTTCTGTAGTGGAAGGTCTCATCTCCCTGTTCTTCTGTGCTGCAGGCTCTGGCATGACAAAAATCAATAGCTGAATGGGAAAATAAGTTAACAAATATCCTCCAATGAAAGCAGCATACTTTAATATTGTTTTGTGTCTTTTAAATTCTCTTTTCTTTCATTTTGTCAGTGCAGTTCTATTTTTTCCATATTCCACGGGAGCAAATTCTTCAGCATTGCAACAGACACTCTTGCTATCTGACAGCTCCTTTGCTTGTAATGCCAAATCTACACAATACTTGACAGAAAATGTTCTGAGAGGATGCATTAAGGAATAAACATAATACAGTGCTATGGATTGGAATTCATCTGAAATGTCAGCTGAACGCTGATTATGAACATTGTATTTCTATTAAATTGTTCTTCGGTAGATAACAAGTCAAGTCAGGGAGATAAAAAGAAAGAATAAAATTAAGTATATAACAGATAGGTGCTGAAAATGAGCTCAACTGTCTGACAACTTAGCTTTTATGATGAAAAAACAGGGTTTCTTTCATGCATTTTAAAAATTTTTATTGCAAACCTATGCAGCCTGATACTTCTGTTCCAAGCTTAGGAGTAAGCTTTCAAGGAATTGATTGAGAGCAGTGAGATAGAAGAATCTAGGCCATACTCTGTTGGTTGTTGTTGCTGAGGTTGAAAATAATTTATAATTCACAATTTTTTTTTTTTTTTTTTTGGGAAATGTGTTGTCAGCTCTTCAGATGTAGGAAGACAAAGTAGGCTATGATACTTTTATTGAGCCAATAAAGGAGTGTGTGGTGAACAGTGTCCGCCATAGATATGTCGTACCTCCCAGGGCCAAGCACTGCGATAGAAGAGCTGTTTTGTAATGAGAGACTGATTAATAAGACCCTGCCATAATATGGCATACTCTTTCTTAATTGTGCTTTATTTTATAAGTGCACTCAGCATAATTCCATACAGGAGAAAAAATAGGAGCTCAGAAAAAGTAAGGTGATTAAAATACCTATTGCATTTACAAGCTAAACCTTGGCCTTAGTGACTGTCTGAATTACTAGGGGCCTGACAGGAGGGGGAAAAAAAAGTCACTGTGGTGAAACCATGTGCTAATGAATGATCCAAATGCTGCTGCTTCGTGCTCTGGGCTGAGTAGGCCCAGCGGGTTCCTCTTTCCTTTTTTGGGGTGACAGGAGTTGGTAAGTCCTTGCCGCAGTGACCCTCTAGTCCTGCTTTTTCTGTATTCCTGATTCGCTTCCCCATGCCTTCTCTGACAACTGAAATCTGGGAAAACTACATACACCAGCCTTCTAGAACATAAAGGTGAGGGACCTTATTTGCAAACATAGTGATTATTTCAGCTCTTTTTTTTTTTATTTTTTATTTTTTTATTTTTTCTATTAAGGAAACATGGTATGTGACTTTAATTCTTGGCCAATGTAGATCTTGAGCTTCAGATACATCAAGATTTTTGGAGCAAATGTATGTAAAGCATCTTTGAAGGTGCATTTTACAACAGACAGACACTGAGTTTCCTGGTAGAGGAAAATTATAATGATTCTAGCTTAACACTGCTGCATTTTTAAGGATATGAGGCTTGGCTGGAGTGGGCCTGCAGCATGGGAAGGTGAATAATAGCTTGAGGCGGTTAGATCCTCTGATTATTTTGGGCACAATAAACAGGCATCTTTGCGGGGCAATATTTGAACAGTCACTGTGCTTGAGTGCATTTCTAATTTTGAGTAATTTTACTACTTCTGAAGTTGACTGTTAGAGAGAGGAGGCATTTCCAGATATGGTGAAATCTGTAGAGCAAGTAAGTATTTTTAAGCATCATCTTCAGCTTTTATGTATGGTGGATCATGCTGTTTGTATAGCAGAAAACATATGAAATCACTTTGAAAACTGAAGAGTAGCAAACTTAGGGAAGTTTTACAGGGCAATTGCAGAGCACCAGAAGGCTTTTATAACATTTACATGAAAAAACCTCCTGGTGCATTTACAGTATTTCTCCTGTTAACCAGAAGCTTTGGATGGTCTTTTAAGCAAGGTGTCTGTTTTCAAAGGAGGAGATGGAAATGGTGCTCGGCTGAGTGGTACTTCATAATAAAGGTAGTTTAAATCCAATTTGAAGCAAGAATTTATTGTAGGGCATAGTGTTTTCTTCTATCCTAGCTCCTCGCCAGCAGATTTAATAGCCCAGACCTGCAGAGTTCGTGACCTACTCCATGAAGGCAAAATAGAAGCTGGGCAGGAGGAAACGATCACCCGGTGAATGCAGCGTAGTGTTGCACATGTCTACTTGCTGGCCATGTCGTGATAGGTGACAGGATTTGAAAATGTAAACTGTCTGGGCTCAGTTTATAGCATGTACTCCAGCTTCCCTCTTGTTTATTAATTTTTTTTCATGGCTCTTTCTTGTAGCACATGTGCTGTAAACTGCTTATTTTTGAAGAGTGAGCATAAAGAAATGCCTATGAAGTTAGAAAAATTGTTCAAATAGTGATTGTCTTCACTCAGCTACATCAGACATTTGAGTCTAATCACATGTAGGAGTGCAAAATATTCTGCAGCATATTTTCATTTTGTCACATCTTGAATATCTTCTTCCTCTTACATGCTGAGGAAAGTGGCACAGAAATAACCCTCTTGATGAGCTACTCAGTTTTAAGAAAGACTTGAGCAAGTCAGCCACACAGAACTGTAATACAAAAAGGGTGATGGAAGGGAGCATCTCTCTCCTGCTGGATGCTTTATATGTTTAGAAATTTTTCTTCCTAACTTACTTTTTCCATTTCTGCGAGTATTATCCTAGGATTCGTAAATGTGAAACAAACCAGTTTATATCGTAGCTGTAAAGAAGGAAGAAAAATATCTAGGTCGATCTCTGTTGAGATGTGTTTATACAATGCAGTTCAAAGCTTCAAAAAAAATTCCATGAGAGATTTGACTATGTAAATATATGTTAGTTGCCAGATTTGAAAATGGGGACAATGCAACAGGTCAAATCCTGAAGCATTAAAATAGTTCTTTTAAATGAGCTCCAAATGTGAAAACGTTGACTTGACCATAAATGGATTGGAATATCTTACTGTTTTAAATCTCCTTTCCTGTCCTGTGTGCTTTTCACAAATCCTAAAAATGTTGCTTAAAAATCCACATTTCCTCTGGAATGATTTCTGCTGAATTATGTTAAGTTTTTGAGGGAGAACCCGCCTCTCCCCCCCACTTTTGTGATGAAGCTGCAATTAGCATAAAGCTGTAATCTTTCTTCAAATTAAGGTAAGGCTTTCAGCTGCATAAAACATATTCTGATATGCTTAATAATGCAGAGACAGGATTCTCTGAGGTGCGAATAAGGAAAATCAGTTACAGTGAAAATATAAGCAAATCAGTTAGTCCAGGGCTGTCCTATAGTTGTGTTTATTTTTATCAGCAGTCTTGTTAAAAACAAAATTTCAAATAACGTTTTTAGTGGTTACGTCCTCACCAAGGCATGTAAAGGCTCTACAATCTGAGCTCGTTTGTTAAAGTAAAAAATCAGTTTTTCAGTATGGTATGCTTGAAAATTGGTTTTGTAGCCTTGGATTACCCTATATATGCTCTTGTGTGCACAAAGACTGCAAAACTAACGGTCTTAGTTTGGTTGTGCACTCTGAGATAGGTGTTTATTACTTTTCTAATACATTGTCCTCCTTAAGAGAAATAATCTGTGGCTTTAATTTAGATTTTTTTTAAATAGAAGTGTAGGAATAAGCTTGTAAATTATTGGATTTAGAAAAAAAATTGTATGAATGTATACTTTATAGAGGGAAAAAAATTAAGAAATCGCTGTTTTCTTTAGATTCCTATGTCCGGCAGATTTCTTAGGTATTTGAGGCTGCTATTTATCTTATAGAATTTCTTCATGTTGCGTAAGAATTATGATAATTTTTGGATGCTATTTTAAAAACAATTTGCAGAGAAGTGTCTCACCTGCTCAGAGACTATTCATCAGTTTAGAAGAGAGCGTTAATTTTATGCCTCATCCCCAACTCCCAGCAGCACGTGGCACAGCTGCCCTGTTCACCGGTGGCAGGGTTACTCATAAGCACAGCCTCCTACCTTCTTTCTGTTAAGTACCATTTACTTGCACAAGAAGTTCCCTCAAAAATATTCATGTGGAGAAGTCAATGCCACTCATCTTGATTGAGGTGCCCACAGTAGAGACAAGACATCTGTGGCTGGATAGGGGTAATGCTAACTGAACAGGTAGGTATAATGCTGATTAGTTTGCTGGTTAAATAAAGGATGGAGATGTGTGTGTAGACAAACCACACTGCCTGTGTACCACTCTGCGGGTTTCAGAGTTGCTAGCTCTTGTTTCCTCAAACTTCTGCATCTAATGCTGTACCTGGGGCAGCTTCCTGCTGATCTGAATGGGGCTGGGAAAGGAGACTGACTGTGCCACCTGACGTGCCCTCCGTAAAGTTTTCCTGGCTGTAACACTTGGAACGGTATTTCACAAGAACCAGCTATGACCTGGATTCAGACCCCGTGGACTTTGCCTACCCTTCACCCTGCCCCAGTTTACGCATGCACGTCTAAAACTGGATGGTGGACTCCTGAAGTGGAATATGGTTCTTCCCAATAACTTTAATGGGTTTTGGATCTAGTCTGATGAGATTTTAATGTCCACTTTAAATTTTGTGGTTGCCAAAACTACGTTATGGATTGCAAAGGAAACTCCCCACTCAGCTTTCATTGCCATTTTATTTCTCAGTTTAAGACAACTATCTCTGTGAGTAAGGTAGTACTTACCACAAACAGGGAGGCCACTATCTGAAGTTTTCTAGAAGGCATCCTCTCTTTCTAAAGACAGAAAACAACAAAATTAGATTATAATACCACAATCTCAGGATAAAGAATTTAGCAAAAAAAAAAGAAATATTGCCTAAATGAAGAACAATGACTTGTAATTCTTACTGAAATTTTTCTTGATGTTTCAGAAGCATCTAAGAAGAATGCTGATGCACAACAGATATCTAATAATAGTAGCAGATATTGAGATTTAATGTGAATATCTCTCTTTGAAAACAGGTGGTGCTTCTGTCATTGCAGCTTCTGGGTCTTTGAAAGTGCATAAAGGGCACAGTCTCCAAGCTGGTAAGTATAAGTGGTTATGCGGTATGTGTGTGCATGTAAATTTAAATTAATTTAAACTTAAATTATTTTAAACTTCAGAAAATGTTAAAGGTAATGCATGACTTGATTCCCTGTTGTAAGACTTACGTGTTTCTTTGGGTTTTTTGCTTTGCAGGGTTTTTGTTAGAAAGGCATTGACAGATGGGATAAGTTTGGAAGAGGCAGTGACAGATGAGATAAGTGTCAGAGCATAGGCAATAATCTTATTCACAGCAGTAAAATGCTGCCAGCACTTTAACAAAAGACACCCACCAAAAAAACCCCACCTCAGGCCATGAGAAATCCTGTACCCTAGCAATGACATGTTGGGGAAAAACCCCCACCACATTTAAAGATGCTTCTTCATGATAATTGAGAAAAAAACACCACCAGCAGATAAAATTATAAGTGTGCGTCATTCAAAATTAATCCCAATACGTTAATTCTATGGGCATAGCATTTTTACTTGCCTTGTTTGAACTGAGGTGGAGTCTGAGATCATGAGGGAACCTGGGAATCTTTTTTTCAGCCTACTGCTCTGGAAGGACCGCTGATGTTGTGTAACCCCACTTCTTGCAAAGACAACAATTTGCACTTGAAGGCAAAGCTATCTTTGGAAGGGCTAGTTTAAGCATTTTCTACAGAGCTTTGTCAGAAATCAAGAAGTTATCTATCATGCTGGAGGTGGAATTTTAACAAGAGTCTTCCAGATGCTCCCAATATCACCCACGCACTTCTCCCTGATTCATACGTTCAAGACAGCTTTGCTCCCACATCGACGTACAGTAAAACACACTGTTGATTTCAGCGGCCTTCAGTGTGAATACTTGTAAAAATGTCCTCATGTTTGTTTCCTTAGTGTTGCACTCATTAGGAAATGGTGGCATGACCACTCAGAAAAGTCAACACTAGCCACTGTTTATACTTTATAAGATTATTTGGTATGATTATTCAGATTAGAAGGTTAAAAGTCAAAACCAGAAAATTATATGCTTTCATTGTGCAGATTCCTAAATCCAAAGCTGTTGATGGTGTTCATGTATTCTAGGTCCTAAAGGTGGTTATGAGATGCTGACGCTTCCTGCAGAACCTGGGACTCCTACCAGCCCTGAGGACCCCGGTGAGTATGGATCTTTGCAGCCAGTTGCATCAGAGGACACTAACATCTGTTTCTTTTTCCTTTTTCGCTGTGGTTTCTTCTAAATGTTTATCTCTGCAGTGTTGCCCTTTGAACGTGCCAGCTTTACATGCATGTTCATGCACACACACACACTTATCTCAGGGTTGTGTTTATGGGGTTGGGTTTCTTTCTGCGTTATTGTACATTTCTGAGAATGGTCCCTCCATAGGGTAGAAAATATGAATAACTAATACCTGGTAAAAAAGGCTAAAATACCAGTTGCAAATATAATTTTCTTCTTCCTTCCCCAATATACTATTTTTTCCTTTCTTTCCCCCCTCATTTCGGTGCCACTGCAGCTTCTCTTTTACTCTTCTCTTTAACTGTCTTCTCTTCTTCCTGCCTTTTCTCCCTTTCTCTTCAAGCAATCATGATATTCTACCAATTCTTTCAGAAGTTGTAACCATGTGTTTTGGTCTGTTTTTCTCTCAAATTCTCTTTCCATAATGATCTCAAATACTGGTCCTCTGACCTTTTTTTGGTAAGCATCATCTACCTCTGTCCACCCGGAACCGGCTGCTGAAAGCACTGTCTTTGTCCATGGCGCTCCGTGTGTGCCTTGTTTTCTTAGTAGGAGACTCTGAGCTTTTGACTGTTTTATTCTTTTCAAATAAACCTTTCTCTTCAAACAAATATAAGCCAGTTTTTAGTGTCTAATGAGGTTTTTTTATGTTTGAAGGAAAATGAAAAGCCAAGTATTTCTATGTTTACAAAGAAAGCACAGTTTCTATTGAGACAGCACAGACTAAACAACAGAAGACTTTTCCTTTCCTTCTAGTCCAGTTTGCCCAACTTTGTTCTTGTTTTTTTTTTTTTTTTTTCCTTTGAGAAGAATATTTCAGTGTTGCTGGGGTTTCTTTGTTCTGTGTGTTTCTGTTGCTTTTCTTCCACAAAGCCCTACCAATTAATATATTTTTCTCCATGTGTGTTTTTTCAGTTCTCAGGAAAATCACTTGGCTTGTCTGCAATTGGGTATGACATTCAGCTTCCTGAAACCTTTCAACTATTTAGCTCTCTAGAGAAGTTTGCTAGTTTTCATGCTAGCTAGCTTTGAGGAGACTTCACTTAAACTCCTGCTACGTCACTTTAACACCATATAGAAAGGCTTTAAAAATTACCTTTTTCTTCATGACTAATTATGACTCCGTATCAGGCCTTAAGATTGTCATTTGCTTACAACTTCAGCTATTTGGGATGTAAGTTTTCAGTGCTATGGTTCTGCTGAATCCCTTTTGGCACAGTCAGGCCAAATTCTTTTGAAATACTTTAGACAGAATAATTGAGAATAATTTCTGATAATTACATTTGATGAAGATAAAGAAATTTCTTCTGTTTGATTTTTTTTTTTTTTTTTGCTTCTCATTTTTTCTTCTCATTTTCTCATGTTTTCTAACACCTGACTTTGGAACAATAACTTGAAGCCTGACAGTCAGAAAAAAGTTCGGTTACTTTGTGGATGTTTCTATGTTTTCTTTATGAAAATCTGTCAGAAAATTGGCCAGTTTTCAAGGCTTTTAAAATTTTGGACTGCACAGTAGACTCCTTTGATTTAAATAGCTTAAGCCTGGAGAAATTCCATTATCCTGGAACCTGCTGTAGCCTCTCACAACTCTTACTGTTGCCCGACTTTGTATGAGCTATCTCTGCTGTTCATAATACAGTCCAAGAAGAAGTTGTTCCCCTTAATGGTTTTTCACAGCTGCTGTTGATTGGATATAAGAAGTCATTGTCTCCTGGGTTCTAAAAAGCCTTGATCACCTACTGCCTCTCCATTCACATCTCAACACTGTCTGAATGGGCAGAAAAGAAAAGCAGTGATTTGGACAAATAAAGTTTTAGTATGATTTTTATGTGGGGACAAGGAAAGGCTTACTGGGAGACCCTCAGGGAAAAGGAGAACGTGAAAGTGATACCATTTTTCCTGTGCACTCCTCTGTCCCAAATTAACTTAACAGTGGAAAGAGTTAAAGGGTAAGAACTTCAACTGAACTGGACGGGGAGGTGAGTAGGACAACGAAAATGTGACTCAAAGCCTTGCCCAAGCACACAGGGAACACAGGTTTGTATTTGGGTCTGCTGTAGCCTAGGAAATTCTGGGAAGTTTTTTGGTATTACTGAACTGAGAAACTAGATGTAGGTGCCTGAAGTGTCTCTATACCAACGCACGCAACGTGGGAAATAAACAGGAAGAACTGGAGATGCGTGCACACGAGCAGGGCTATGACCTTGTTGGCATCATGGAGACAGTGGGACGACTCGTATGACTGGAACGTCAACATGGAGGGGTACAGGCTTTCTAGAAAGGACAGGAAGGGGAGACAAGGAGGGGGTGTCGCTCTCTATGTCAGCAACCGGCTGGAGTGTGTGGAGCTCCGCCTGGGGATGGAGGAGGAGCTGACAGAGAGCTTACGGGTCAAGATCAGAGGACAGGGACGGACGGGGGATGTTACGGTGGGGGTCTGTTACAGGCCGCCTGGCCAGGAGGACAGAGCGGACGAGGCGCTCTATAGCCAGATAGGAGCAGCCTCACGGTCACAAGCCCTGGTCCCCATGGGGGACTTCAGCCACCCCGACATCTGTTGGAGAGACAACACGGCAGGGCACAGGCAGTCCAGGAGGTTCCTGGAATGCGTGGACAGCTTCCTCCTGCAGGCGCTAGAGGAGCCGACAAGGAGGGGTGCCACGCTCAACCTTGTGCTCACCAACAGGGAGGGACTGGTGGGGGATGGGAAACTGAAGGACAGCCTTGGCTGCAGTGACCACGACACGGTGGAGTTCAAGATCCACGGGGCAGCGAGGAAACTACATGGCAAGCTCTCAGCCCAGACTTCAGGAAGGCGGACTCCGGCCTCTTCAGGGACCTGATGGGTAAAGTGTCATGGGAGGCGGCCCAGGAAAGTTGGTCCACATTCAAGGAGCACCTCCTCCAAGCT
>WHYT01016208.1:437701-512689 GCA_009806455.1 Tetrax tetrax
GATCAGAGGACAGGGACGGACGGGGGATGTTACGGTGGGGGTCTGTTACAGGCCGCCTGGCCAGGAGGACAGAGCGGACGAGGCGCTCTATAGCCAGATAGGAGCAGCCTCACGGCGGTCACAAGCCCTGGTCCTCATGGGGGACTTCAACCACCCCGACATCTGTTGGAGAGACAACACGGCAGGGCACAGGCAGTCCAGGAGGTTCCTGGAATGCGTGGACAGCTTCCTCCTGCAGGCGCTAGAGGAGCCGACAAGGAGGGGTGCCATGCTGGACCTCGTGCTCACCAACAGGGAGGGGCTGGTGGGGGATGTGAAACTGACGGACAGCCTTGGCTGCAGTGACCACGACACGGTGGAGTTCAAGATCCACGGGGCAGCGAGGAAACTACACGGCAAGCTCTCAGCCCAGACTTCAGGAAGGCGGACTCCAGCCTCTTCAGGGACCTGATGGGTAAAGTGTCATGGGAGGCGGCCCAGGAAAGTTGGTCCACATTCAAGGAGCACCTCCTCCAAGCTCAGCAGAGGTGCATCCCGATGAAGAACAAGGTGGGCAAAAAGGCCAGGAGGCCAGTGTGGATGAGCAAGGAGCTCCTGGACCAACTGAAAGTAAAGAAGGAAGCCTACAGAGGGTGGAAGCGGGGACAGGTAGCCTGGGAGGACTACCGAGTGGCTGTGTGAGCGGCCAGAGATAGGGTGAGGCAGGCTAAAGCCCTGATGGAATCGAATCTCGCCAGGGATATAAAAAGCAACAAGAAAAGCTTCTACAGGTATGTAGGGGACAAAAGAAAGCCCAAGGAGAATGTAGGCCCCCTCCGGAAGGAAACGGGTGTCATTGTTACCCGGGACGTGGAGAAGGCTGAGGTACTCAATGACTTTTTTGCCTCAGTCTTCACTGATAAGGGCTCTTGTCTCGCCATCCAAGCTGTGGAAGGCACAAACAGGGACTGTGAGAATGAAGAACCGTCCACTGTACTCAAAGAGCAGGTTCGGGAACATCTGAGGAACTTGAAGGTGCACAAGTCCATGGGACCTGACGAGATCCATCCGCGTGTCCTGAGGGAACTGGAGGATGAAGTTGCCAAGCCACTGGCCATCATATTTGAGAAGTCGTGGTGATCTGGTGAGGTCCCCGATGACTGGAAGAGAGGGAGCATAACCCCCATTTTTAAAAAAGGAAACAAGGAAGAGCCAGGCAACTACAGGCCGGTCAGCCTCACCTCCATGCCTGGCAAGGTCATGGAGCAGATTCTCCTGGAAACCATGCTAAGGCACACGGAGAGCAAGGAGGTGGTTGGTGACAGCCAACATGACTTCACAAGGGCAGATCGTGCCTGACCAATTTGGTGGCCTTCTATGATGGGGTGACAGCATCGGTGGACAAGAGATGAGCAATGGATATCATCTACCTGGACTTGTGCAAAGATTTTGACACTGTCCCACACGACAGCCTTCTCCCTAAACTAGAGAGGCATGGGTTTGATGGATGGACCACTCGGTGGATAAGGAGTTGGCTGGATGGCCGCACTCAGAGAGTGGTGGTCAACTGCTCAATGTCCAAGTGGAGACCGGTCACCAGTGGCGTCCCTCAGGGGTCCGTGTTGGGCCCGGCCCTGTTCAACACCTTTGTTGGCGACATGGACAGTAGGATAGAGTGCACCCTCAGCAAGTTCGCCAATGACACCGAGCTGTGTGGTGCTGTCGAGACGCTGGAAGGGAGGGATGCCATCCAGAGGGACCTGGGCAGGCTGAAGAGGTGGGCCCGTGCCAACCTCATGAAGTTCAACCAGGCCAAGTGCAAGGTCCTGCACCTGGGTCGTGGAAATCCCAGGCACAAATACAGGCTGGGCGGAGAATGAATCAAGAGCAGCCCTGAGGAAAAGGACTTGGGGGTGCTGATGGACAAGAAGCTCAACATGAGCCGGCAATGTGCACTTGCGGCCCAAAAGGCCAACCGCATCCTGGGCTGCATCAAGAGGAGCGTGGCCAGCAGGTCGAGGGAGGTGGTTCTGCCCCTCTACTCTGCCCTGGTGAGACCCCACCTGTAGTACTGTGTCCAGCTCTGGAGCCCCCAATATAAGAAGGACATGGACCAGTTGGAGAAGGTCCAAAGGAGGGCCACAAAGATGATCAGAGGGCTGGAGCACCTCTCCTATGAGGCCAGGCTGAGACAGTTGGGGCTGTTCAGCCCGGAGAAGAGGAGGCTCTGGGGAGACCTGATAGCGGTCTTCCAGTACCTCAAGGGGGCCTACAGGAAAGATGGGGAGAGGCTGTTCAGCAGGGCCTGTTGTGATAGGACAAGGGGTAATGGTTTTAAAATAGAGGGAGGTAGATTCAGATTGGATATTAGGAAAAAATTTTTACAATGCGAGTTGTAGAACACTGAAACAGATTACCCAGAGAGGTGGTGGATGCCCCATCCCTGGAAACATTCAAGACCAGGTTGGATGAGGCTCTAAGCAACCTGATCTAGTCAAGGATGTCCCTGCTCCTTGCAGGGGGGTTGGACTTAGATGACCTTTGAAGGTTCCTTCCAACTCTAACCATTCTATGATTCTATGAAGTCAGTTCAAGGGCTCAAGTCTGAAACACCTGGTTGGTCAGTGAATGGAACCTTCTACTTTCTCTCTTAGTTTCACTTGTGATAAAATTAGAATAATTTAAAGTAGCTCTAGAAGAAGACTTGAAAATTCATCCAGTAGACAAAAAAAAGTTGTCTTTCAGTCAGAATCACTTTATAGAAAACTCTTTCCTTACTAGGTGTTAGTGTATTTCTTTTTTAGAATTTTTTGGATGCAGAAATTCTTCAGCTTCTATGAGATTTCCTGTGGTGTTCTTGTGATCTTTACTATTAGAAAGGTTTTCCCACCTTCTAATCTTCTACTTTTTTTCCTGCAATTGAGGTCTTTTATTACTTGGTCAGTCCTCACTTGGCATCATTCCTGTCTTTTTCAACTCAGCACAGGGAAGCTGTCAACGTTGTCTCCTCAACCTTGCCTTGCCCTTGCTGTAAGCAGTTCTTCAGTCCCTGTTTTCAGGACATGCTTTCTGAACTTCTAGTGATTTTGCTTGCTCTCTTGCAGATAATATAATAGTCCACGTCTTCCTAGAAGAGATTGCTTCATAGAAGGCTTTACTAACCTGAGTTAGAGCTGAAAGCCTTGGGAGGTAGCGTTGCGTACATTGTTTCTGTTTAAAAAACTCTGCATAGTGTTTGCTTTCTGTCACACCAGGGAGATCACTGGCTGTGGTCTGTGGTCTTCTGCATAGATCCCACCTTGATCATTCTCTCAGGATCTTTTCTGCAGAAACTTTACTCTTCTCATGTCCCATCTACCATCTCATGTACCATTTGGCAAGCTGTTGCTGCTGAATGTTTGCTTTCAGAACATGTGATGGAACATTGTGTTTTTATGAAAGGCATCACTGGTCACTGCAAACAGTGTCTGTAAAAACTTGTTATTTATTGTAGAAGGAGCAGTAGGTTATTCAGCTGATATTCCTGCATCAGATCGACCCCACAGCGAGACAGCCACCTATGTTAATATTCCTGTCAGCCCTACTTCCAAAAAACAACTTCATTACATGGAACTGGAACTTCAAGAGCCCAGCACAAGCATAAGAGGTAAGGAAGACTACTACTATTTAAACAACAAAGGAAGCAGTAATGTATTGGGAATCTTCATTTATCCTCTACCCATAGGCTCTTGCTAACAGAGAAGTTGAACCCTGGTACATTTATGAGGCAGTTCTTGTAATTGCCAACTCCTTTGGAAAAGATTTTGAAGTAATGAGGTTCTTTAAGATGTTGCATCCTTCTGACAGGTGCATTGTGTATGTACTCTTTCTAAAGTGAACATTTCTGTGACTGTGGAGTTTGACAGACAGTAATTTGCTTCTTGTTCTCAAGATTTTCATCACACATATTAGGACTACACTTGCTTAATTTTCCTTGCTTGCCTTCAGAAATAGGGCTGTGGGTGTAGGTGCACAGGGCTTGCTCCTGAAGATACTGACTTGAGCCATGCAGCAAATGCTTAAGAATAGAACCCAGTGTTCTTCTGTCTGCTATCCATGAGGGTGTATGAACGTGCTGCAGAGAGGAAGCCAGCCCGAGTATTTGATTCTTTTAAAAAAAATATTCTTCTGTCTGGATCTGTGTATTTTACTTTTAATGCTTAACTTGGACAATTAGCACATAAATATGCATTATAGCTACCATGTACTGTCATTTAGAGGTGCATTCCTCCTTACAGAAAGCCCCTAATCAGGATCTGGCATTCAATTGCTCACACTTGCTATTAATGGTTTTCCATGTCTAGTTTTCAGCTATTGAGATTTTAATTTGTATACTTTTAATTTTATCAAGTCTATTGACTTTGAAAGGCTAAGACTTTCCTCTCAGGTTGTTTATATGGCTCTAGTTAAGTAATTCTAAGCTTCTTCTAGACTTTAATGCCGTTCTCTGTACAACACCCTGTTGAGATGTAAAAGTGATGTTTTATCTTCATTTTAAAGACAGTGAACCAAGGCATTAAGAATGAAAGCCCATTTCCATAAACTGACATAAACTTTCCTAAATGTCAACTACCCTCACATGCTCAACTTGTATAACTTTGAAGGTGCCTCTAATGACCATAAATATTTTGGCTTTTTTCATACTAAAGTTTTCACAACCTCCAGAGTTGTGTGTCTGCACCCGTACAGAACTGTTCTGTTCCTGAACAGGCTGAGCAGCTTCTGACTAAATTGTCATTCTGTCTGAGGCTGAAGGTGGTTTAGGCACAGAGTGCCTAATCCAGACAAAGAAGAATCCCTTCCAACTGCCCTGCCAATGGTGTTTTCTTTTCAAATACCAGGTGTTATTCACTTACTTCCTAATAACCTGCTGATGAAGCCTCCCAGAAATGAGAGAGCTGAGTTATTTTTGTCTTTTACTGGGAGGTGTAGGGGTGGAGATTCAAACCTGAGGCAGAAATGCAAGTGGTTCATTTTCTTATTTGAAGAAAACTAGTTAGCAAAATACATAAATAACAAAGCTTTTGAGGTTTTGGGTTTTGTTTGGTTTTTTTTTTTTGTTTGGTTTTTTTTTTATTTCGGTTTTTTGGTTGTTTGTTTTTGTTTTTTTTTTAAGTTGTGGTTATCATCTTACTCCCTTCATAGAGCTTGCTGTAAAAACCAGACCAAGATCGTCCGGGGAATCTATGGAAGGAGTGTCTTGATAGCTTAACCCTGGGTCAGTTTTACCCAGGAATATATGAGGAGTATAGTATTTTACATGGTTCCATTTGGTATTTCAGGGAGTGGATCATCCCGATATGCACAGATTGACATTGCAGCCACCGAGACAGCCCACAAAGTGGGAACGCAGCACGCTCAGTGCCGGGAGGAGCGCTTGCAGGAGCTAGAGCAGAAGAAGAAAGGGTCTCAGCAGTGACCTGTCTAGGAAAGAACTTTTTGCTCACCGTCAATTGGTACTAATTTATCTTCCAAAGGATTCACATTTATAGTAAAAAATACTCATACAAAAAGCTGCCATTGCTTGTAGTGTTATACCAGATTCATTCCAATATGTTGATTCCTAATTGGAAAGCTGGTAGCATGAGGCATGAGGTCTTTCTTTTTATTTTAATCTGTTTGCAAAGTCCAGGTTTTTTTTTTCATATGCAATGACAGATGTAAGTTATGTTTTTCTATAATTCAAAAATCCTGGAGAACCTGGAACCAATTCCAGTGTTTATTAAATGGTGGCATTTTCTTTAAAATTAAGAACTTGAATGTGTGCAGATGAGGGAACGTGAGTGTGTGTGTGGTAAGTGTACACATATGTTTGCAAATGTATGTATAAAAGCACACATTACTGGTAAAATATATGTATATATCTGAGTGTATAAAATATGTAAAACTTCTATTAATATATTAATAGACTCTTACAAAAGCAAGAAAATTCAGTGCCTGATTTTTGGCAGGCACAGTTTTGTTCAATTTATATGGTTATTTATGGACATGCTTAACTTTACCTATGGGTAATTCAGTTTTATACCTCACCAAGAGTTCTGTAGCTTTGGATAAAGTTGCCCAAAAGCTGCAGTGTCAGGGATGCATATGTGTATGCATGCAGACACGAGCACACACAAACAAGTTAGTTAATTTAATCATGCCTATAAACCAAAGTAAAGTGAAGGGACATTTTGGGTCCTTCTGTTCTTGGAAACCCTGTTTTAGACACCATAGGCTTTGATTTCATAGCTGCTGAATACCTGTAATTCTTAGCAATTTTCCTGGAGTTGAACATACGTATTGCTTTGAAAATCAGGTCTCAGGTTTCTCATACAGAAGATCTTAAAATCAAGGTATGCAAAAGGAACATTCACTTTTGAAAACTGAGTCCTTTATTTATATCTCCAAAACCATCCCTAATGTGAACCAGCATCAAAACCAGATCATCCACCTTGAAGCTAAACTTTCATTGAGTACTTCTCTACTGTCCCTAAACAGCGTAAAACCAGTTCTGTGTAAGAGCATGATGTCTTCAGAGATGCGACAGAATTGAGACACAACAGGTTGTTCTGTTGTAATATAGGTTTATGCAGAAGTCTTTGGCATCTTGCTTTTGTACAGTGAGACTGTATGATTCAAAACCTGACTTAGTTTCTTATGTTGCATTGTCTATGTAATTCTTGTGTTCTATGTATTTGTCCTGATACAAAATGTTATTTAAATAAAATGTGGTCGCAATGACACTACACTAACAAAGCAGTTTACTTACCAAGAAAACAAAATTTTGACCTGCAATAACATAACTACTTTGACTTCCAGAAGTTATCAGGAGCGATATCTTGAGTATTATGGTTTTTTGACTATGTCCTCTTAAAATACAGTATCACAGCCCAATTCTGTTTTTCAGACGTGCGTTATAATTCAGATTGGTGAGTGGTAGTTTTGTGCCAGTGAGGGTTTCACTAAGTGACTTAGAAGGAGAGGTGGTTGTTTGTTTTTGAGGCAGAATTTAACCTATAAATTTATTTGAATGTAGCCTCAATAATAATGTAAAGTATCAGAAATCTCTCAAGTAAATAAAAATGTGTTTGAGAGTTGACAATTGCCATTGTCATCTGTCCTGTGCTAAGATGTACTCTTCTGTTTCTCAGCCTAGCATATTTCTGAAGGGAAAATAAATATCTCTTACAAGATTCCCAGCTTAAAAGATTTTTCTTACTTGACAAATGGACAGTGGTGATCTGCTTTGTAAACACATATCCAGTACAACTGGAATAGCCAGGACTTCGAGCTCCCTGGGACCAGGTTTATCTAACCAAACTGCTGTTCAATTAAGGGTCCTCCACTGGAGGACTCGCAGGGTTAGATCTCTTGCTATGTGCCTATTTATATTTAATGTTTGAAACAAGCGTAGCTTGCCTGATGCACTGAAATGCAGTGTTTTCCATCATGATAGATAATGAAGCTGCAGTATTTTTATCATAAAAATCTATTTACCAGGAAAATACATTACCAGGCTCTCTGCAAAGACTGCCTTTCAGTACATTGCTCAAAATTGCTTGCGTTGAATCCTGGACTTGCAGCATGGGTAAAGACTTGGCCCAAATAAAGGTCATCAGATTCCTGCTGGCCTTACAGGAGGAGACACAACTTTAAAAATATGTTTTCAGGTTGAACAGGGCTGTGAATCTGTGCATGCACGTGGTTCCCTGTGCACATGTATTTGTGTGTGGCATAGTAACTTCAGCTAGGATTAGCTAGATGGCTGGATATAAATTTATACTTATAGCCTTTGTTAATGTCAATGTAATTATCCTATAGAGCTTTCCACAAATGAAGTATTTTGGTTGGTTTTGTAGCACCTCGCAGGCCTCCCTGTCAAGTTACAGGCTTGACATTTCTGTGGAAGAAACTAAAGTTTCCTCATTTGAAAAACAAGAGCTCACAGAAATGGAAAATATTTTTCCTAAATAAATAAAATAATGTGCCTTCAGCTTCCAGTAGCGAACTGGGGAAAATGGAAGTCAAACCGTAATCCCATGAGCAGGCTTGCGCTCACCAGGTACCTTCCATGGGTGAACTCTAGTACTGCTGGTAATGTACAAACCAAAAAGTTGGGGGCTTATTCACATGTCTTGCATAAACCTTGTGCGTAAGTGATCTAAAATACAGTTTGTGATTGCTCGGATGATGCCAGATTCAGAGCACTTTGAAAAAAACCCCAGAAGATCTCCCACAGTTTCAGAGATAAATGTGACTCATAACTTCTGCTACTAAAAATGAAGGCTTTGCTCATTTTTAATGTAGCATTCTACCAGAGTCAGATCTCCTCCCGCCCTTACCAGGAGCATGAGGAATTAATTGCCAGAAGAACCAAACAACGTGATGTGGCTGATACTTCTGTAAGATGTTCCTGAAATACTTCAACGTGCCAGAAGTGCCAGTTTGGGGGCAGTGCTCGCTGCGATAAGAAAACTCGCTGTCAAGTGCGGTGTTTGGGCGTAACGGTCAGTGTGTTGTGTACGTACCTCCTTCCGAGAGTCCTACTCAGTAGGTTACTGCCAAATGTAACTGCTACTTCACCGGGTTTTATGGCGTTGTTCATAAGCCGGACATTTTTATGTGCAAGTATTTGGGTGATGGAATTCCTCCAAGTTAACATGTGCTGCAGGATGGAGGGCTGGAGTTTGGAGGCATTTAATTGCCCAACAATGCAAATAGTTGTCTGAGTTTTAATAGCACTCTGGCACCTAATCGTGGAAAATGCCAGGAGGTGTCTTTAGGCATCTAAATGTGTGCGAAAATCTGCCCCAAGAGCTGTTTTTAGCAAATAGCTTGGCAAAATTCCTCGTTTTCCTCCCTGCTGTAAACAAAACAGTTTTAATTACTACAGCATGGAAAACTGTGCTTCAGTTTGAATTATGAGTGATTGCAATTTTTTTTTTTTTATAAGGTGCTAAAACGTGCACCCTTCAGCAAGTACCTTCTCTAGTTAGTCTGGGATAACACACATAACACACATATTGCTTGCTAAAGTGACCACAAGAAGAAGACATAATTTTATGGGTTATTAAGCACTCGTTTCTGTCAAAATTATGCATTTTTTCAGATGACTGCGTTGTGTTATATTTTTATGTCACCTTTTATCTGGGAAGATGCTCAGCTCTCATTTGGCCAGTTGTATAAATATTATTTTGCAATCAAGGTTGAAAGAAAATGTTAATTTAACATCATAGAGGAGGAAGAGCAAACAAAGCAGAGTAAGGATGGAAGAATTAGAATTTATTGGATATTTGTAAGGAGTAGCTCTGTAAACATGTGTCTTTTCAGTGTAGGTGAGTAGAATTAAGGAAAAGTGCCATTAAAAAAAAAAAATAATTGGATGGGTTCTGATGAGTTCAGTTTTATGCTTTCCCTGAAAGATGACAGGCTTCAGGGTAGCCTCTATCTAAGGCTTAGGACAGCAATGAGCAGGGGGTTACAGATTAAAACAAGTCTCCTGTGGACCTTCCTTTGAAAGGCTGGAACATAAGTGACAGGAAAATAGGTGCAATTCACATCCTGGATTCTGATGCAATAAATAGCTTCGTAAGGCAGTGGGCAGTTTTAGGAAAGCGCAGCTGCCAAGTAAAATTTGAGGCTGGTAAAACTTTAGGGTGAGTGAAAGTTAACTTTAAAACTTACTTGCTTTCAAACATTTGTCTGCATCAGAGGATCTAGAAATAATTCAGATTTATTATCCCACTGTGTACACCGAGGCGTATGTAACCTCACCATTTAACTGAAATAATAAGCATCAGCTTATTTGAGGAATGTGCAGAGGGGGGGTGAGATTATAAAGCAGATGCAGCATGACAGTAATTTGTCTCTACAGTACATTATACTGTTGTGAAATCCCTAAAAAAAAAAATATGTTAAAAAAGCCCTAGCATCTGCTATTGTATAAGTTAAATTTTACTCATCTGTGGGTTGAGCTGGCAATTTATGGATAGTTCATATACAGAAAATAGAGCAGGTTGCATGCTCGGAAGGGAATCTGGCCTTTGGATACCGAAGTTTTATTATGTAATTAATTGCTCCGATTCATCACACATTGGTGTCTCTGCTAATGCTGGAAGATGTACACCGTGGACTGCCTTCAGCTACCGTAACACTCTGCCCTTTTCCTACCAACAGTCAGCAGTACTGGACACAAATTGGGAAGCACGGGAAAAATTCATATTGGGAGTTTGATGGAGAAGCAGGTAGGTTTCAACAGAGTGCTGGAAACCAACAGTTGTCCTTTGGCAGCTGCTGTACTGAGAGGAAGGGCAGTGGCGCGGCGACAGAAGAGTGTGTGAGTCTGTAAAATGCACTTTGGGCCAGTGCTGGAGACCACCGGCTGGATTCCTGCTCCTGGTACAAACTGCGGTCGTAGCAAGGAAGTGGAGTTTCCTGGAACAGTTTGAGGTTGTGGTTCTGTCCTCGGGCAAACAGAAGATGTGCTGGCACTGTCTTCCAGGAATGGAGTAGAAACTGCGTGATGGTTAATGCTGATGCCCGCTCTAAAGAGGCAGGCTGTCGTGCTGTACGGGCGACAGCATCTGTCCCGTACTGTCCTTGCATGAAGTCATGCAAATGGCTCAGGCTTGTACCGCATATGCGGTCTACACCTTGGAAGGAATTATCCTGCTTCTGTGGTTTTTCTTTTCCATGGAAAGTCAATGAAATCTTAGTGTTTACGTTGGGTGAGGGATGGTGGTAGCTGTGCCCTGCTACGGAGAGCCCGTGACACAGAGAGCACCGTGACTTGAGATGAAGGTGCACCTAATTCTGCCTCCAGCTATACCAGTGTCATTTACCACAGCTGGGGGATTTGCTAGAGATGGGTCAGGTCTGTTGAAAGCCCAGGAACTGTCTTAGATGTTTTTTTTGCCATGTCTGTGCTTTTTACAATGAATGCATGAAACTAGTGACCATGAGTGACAGCTGTGAGAATGTGTTTGCTGTGGTGACTGAAGTCCCAGGTGGGCTGCTGTTGAGATCTGCTGACACTAGATGCTCCTTCCAGTGTGCATATCTCTGGCCAAGCTCTCCTTCACACTGACAACATTTGGTGTGTGTACACCCTCTCTTTGCTGTCCGTCTGGCTGGGGAACTGTCAAGGTGCAGGTTACAGCCTGCCACTGGCTGCATCTTCGGTTTGGACTGTGATGGGAACGCTGTCTCGCTGTATATCAGCACGGTGCTTGCTCTGAGTGGTGCAGGAAGAGCCAGGAGCAACTGGATAACAGAAAACCCGGTGGCCAAGCAGCAGAGTTGTCAACGTGAAAATGCTGACCTGCCTACCCCTGCTCTCAGCCTCTGCTGCATCACTGGAAAGCTGTAAGTGGTGAAAGCTGACAGGATGAGTTGCTCTGTTCCTTGGATTGAAGGAGCTAAGGAGAATTCATGTTTTTTCTCACTGCATGCTTGTGGCTAAGCATGCTCACTCCTGTTTCTTCTGCAATCCTAGATACGTAGTGCAGCAGTACTTTGATCGGGATTTCTGACTGCCCTATTGGGATACACGGGCTGTTTTCTTCTTTCAAAAACTCCAGCACCGCTGTTTGTACAGATGGCAATAAAATGAGAAGGAAAACAATTCCTAAGAAATGTCTGGAAAACCATATTCTTATCCTGAATTAATAACTAATCATGAATGAAAACTGTTTTGCAGTTCTGCAAAGCTCATGTCTCTGCAGAGGAGCGAGGGTCAGTTTGCACAAGCCCTGAAACAATCGGTGAGTGGTAAGGGCTGAGCGACTCCCCACGTGGGGTTAGTGCAAACACGGCCTAGGACGTACACATCCCATATACTTTATGGTTATCAGCTGTTTGAAGAAAGGCTTGGAGAAGGGTAACTCGAGTGTTCCAGGCCACATTTACCTGTGTGGAAGATGTTCAGACTGTTGGAATGTGCTTTTTTTTTTGTGTAAGAATCTGTGTCTGTTCAGTGTAGATTAGGAACAAGGTATAACCTGAAAAATTCCTAACAAAAACTGGGAGAAAATTACTGCATTTCCCACTGCCAGTGGTCGCTGTGGAACTGAAATGAGCAGGAACCCCTGTTCTAGGCTCTTGCCATGGAAGTTTCTTCTTTCTGAGACGTCAGTTTTTGCACACAGTTCTTCTCACTCTCCTTTTGTTTTCTTTAACTTCAAACCCAAACAAATACTAGATCGCCAACGGCCCCAGGAACTGGCATGAATGAAGACTCTTTGCACGGTAACAGGGCATATTCAGAATTGTAAATGGGAGTCCCAGAGCTTGGATCTGAACTGAGGTTGGAGAATGGACTTTTTCCCCATTGAAGGCCCATTTATTTAACAATTCTGGTCCAGATGTCTTCTTGAATTAGAAACTGAGATTTGAATTTTGAGGTTAGACTCCTTGATCCAATGCCAAGCATTGCAAATTACTGGATTTCATATGCAGGTTTCCAGTTCTCAGTGTGTTTCCTGTTAAAATAATGCAGATCCTTTTCCTCTTTAAAGTAAGTTGACTGGAAAATTGTAATCGCAGAACATTAAATAGCATTCTGTTTTAGTAGGCAGCTTATTTCAAAGTGATTCCACTTGCTTTGCCCTATAGAAATCACCAGGTTTAAGTTGTAGTAGACCAGTTCTTGACAGGCAACCTTGGAGGCTGAAAACAATTAGTTCTGTTACAGGGATGTGTGCAGCTTTCTGATAAGTTAACACATCAGTGAAGGAACACCGTATCTACATTAATGTATCCATTGGTTTTAGGTTCACGTGTTAAGCGTTAGTATCTGTGTACTCTTTTCCTCTTGATTTAGGGGAGCGCTCTTTTGCTGAGTGGTGGGATAATATACGTGAAGATTTGGATATGCAAGTGCATTAAGGGCTACTGATAAAAGCATTTGGGTTACAATCATTGCTGTACCAAATATGGCTCAACTTGAAATATTTACTGTGGATGAAAGTTTATAAATTTATTTTGGCTCAACTGGACAGATTTTACGAACACTTCCATTTTATGACTGTGGATACCAGTAAAAGAAATCCATACAAACTTTTTATTTCCCTGCAGATTAACAACCTGGTTCCCAACAGGTGCTATATGAATGGCCTAAAATATTTGTTAACTGTGTGTTGTATTTGGAAATGTTGATTCTGGTATTTAGAAGCTGTTTGTTAGGTAACATAGTGCATATGGAAAATGCAGCCGTTGTCTTTCATAGTTCCCTGTTCTCTGTTACCAGGGTAGGTCTGTTGTATTGAAAGCAATGGTCTATTCTATTTATTTACTTATATTTCACTACTTTTTAATTTATTTCTCTATTCTAATTAAATGCTATGGACAGAAAAATTATACTTAAAAACTATTTTAGAACTGCCTGCGTATTACTTACTGATAGATTTGTGTATGTGAAATGGCACCTTTTTAAACAAACCAACCTGAAACCCAAACACGTCTCTGAAGCAGTGCCAGATGACGCCAGGAAGGTCTGTGACCCAAGCCTGTGACCTCTGCGTTACCTCTGACTGGGTTCGTCCTGAGCTGAACGCTGTCCTTGGGCGTTTGACACGCGGGCCTGGGTCGGGGCCTGCAGAGGAGCTCTCAGCGGCCTGGCTCCCAGTGCAACGGTCTGGTTTCTGGGCACTGTGGCACACTGGATCCTGCCTGGAGACCCACATTCTTTCCTGGAGTGTAAGTGCACCAATTCACCTGAACACACGTACTGAATAAATGGCAGAACTGAGCACAGGGTGAGTCAGAGCCCCCGCCAGCTCCATTTAGGGCCAGCGAGCCGAGATGCCTGCCTAAGCTGAGCTGCAGACCCTGTGTGCCGGGATCGAGGCAGCGAACACACTGGTGTGCTTCATGTTCTTGAGCTGCCTTCTGCTCCTCAGCCAGGGCGTGAAGATCTTTTAAATGCTCAGCCAAGATCAGCTGTTGAGGCAGCCACATCCTGGAAGCTAAGCTGTGTTCTCTCTCTCTTGATTTCTGTCACCTTCTGTGCAAATGCCGTTATTACCCTGGCTAGAGGGAGCCTCACACACAGCAAGCTGGAGGAGAGCCCTCCTACAGAAATCAGTTTGCACCTCAGCTTACAAAATGATGAATTTAAATACTCTGGCTATTGCCTGATCTATTAGGCATCAGAATCCCTACGGAGGGGAGAGGGGAAATCATTACAGCAATACATCTGCCTTGGTGGCTGTTCGTTATTTGTCTTGGTAGAACGATGTGATCTGAGCTGCTCTACCAGCATGTAGGACATGGTGTTTATTTTAAGAAAGACTTGGTTATTTTTGTTGTATTTAATGCCTTGTATATTTATTTTCCTCTCATTTCCACTACAAACCTGTTTAAAATCTATGTGAAATCACTGACACGTTTATTTAAATTGAGGTTCTTGTTCAAAATAGAATTTGACAGACTGTACAAAACGTTCTAATATTTTTTTTTTCCCCTAAGAAAAGCAGTTCTTTCCTCGTTCTTCTCCTCCCACTTTTGTATTTCAAATTGTTTCCCAGAGTGGTTTGAAAAACTTGGTAATTTGAATAATTACAAAAGGATCAGATAAATACCAGTTAAGGAAGAGGAGAAGGTTCAACTGGTGTTTAAAAGCTGTTAGTTCTTTCCTATTCAGATGTCTCTTCCATGCAGTCTCACACATGACCTCCATTATTCACCTTTCACTAGATACAGGACTGTAGGCATCTTTCTTTTATACCTTTTGTCTTGGCTTTGAATTTTTATTGCTATTCAGAGAAACATAAGAGTGCTGACTAAAGTTGGGTTTGTTTTTTTTTTCCTTTTTAATCTTTAATGTCTCAAAGACTACCCACATGAATTTCAGCCACATGAATTGTCTTTGGAGGCTTTCAAGCTGCAATAATTAACTGTCTTTGTACACACGTTGATGTGTGTGAGGTGCAGACTATAGACACAAGAGTGGTATCAGACTTTACAAGTCTGCCTTTACAGGAATGAAGACTACTCCTACTGGCTTCTCTATGCCGTTGCAGACTCCAACTCAGCCACAGAGTAGTTCAGGAAAAGCTGGATTCAGGGGGAACAACCGCTGCTGTTTAATATTTTTTCTCCTCTAGGATTGTGTGAACAATCTTTGGGCCTGACGACTCATTAACAGCTATGTTAAATAACTACAGTGAGGCAACTGTGCTGACCCCAGTCTCCAACTTTTTCCACTGACGATCTGACGTGTTCCTAATTTGAAATTACTGTGTCATGTTAAATATTCTGTCAGCCTCTTGTACTTTGATGTGCTTGCCAAGCGTTCTCTCTGCTGGAGGCTGCCTGGCCTTTGAGCCTGATTACTGTCATGGCACGGTGGGTACAGACACGGAACAACCACCATGGCGTGGTACAGCCATCACCTCTGTTTACAGCCTGACGCCTGAAGCAGCTCTGCACTTGGAGACAACCATTACTACTGCTGATCTGACCCTGGTTTCATGAATCCAGCACTCTGTGCTATTCCAAAATTCTTCAGACATTCCCTAAGCATATTTTATTTCAGGTACACACCTGAAACCCAGCTTTCTGCTGTACTCTCTTGTGCGGAGCATACAGCTACTCTGCCTGCCTTTATTGTACGCTGAGATACTCATATTGCTTTGCCTTGTGCATCAGACTTCCCCAGCAGCAGTAAAAGCTTTTCCATTCTTGCACAATTCAGCTAGGTCTGCTGAGCAGAAACCACTCCGGTATCAGTGCTTTGCTCAGTTCCTTTCCTCTGCTGATGCATTCAGTGCATTTGTTTAAATTCTTCACCCGAGGAGCCAGGGGTGTGGGCTTCTCCACATCCCAGCTACAGCCACCAAACACCAAACTGACCTGTAGTATGTGGATTTATTTCTTCCTCCACCAAAGGGAAAAATGATGGGCATACATAGTGAAGTCTGCACCTCTCACACACAGTATAGAACACATTTCTATTCTGTTTTCACCTCAAAAAATTAAAACTTAGGACGATAAACCTGTACGACAATACAGCTACTGCTGAGTCAAAGGCAGCTGGACAGCCCTTAAAGTGATAGACCAGGGAAGAAATAGTGTGTAGTATCTAGGAAAAAACAAACCAGCTTTCTCATAAATGAGTTTTAAACTATTTTGGGTTTTTTTTAGCTTACCAACCAAAGGGGACATACACCATAAAATACATGAAGGGAACTATCTCTAAGGAGACTGCTAATATTAATGGTAGCCTAATTTTCTCGTGAAGGACAATGATTCTCTGTTCCAGAGAATAGCTTACATTAAAATAAAAAAAAGTAACATTAAAATAAAAAAAAAAGTAAAAAAAAAAACAAAAACAAAAAACTTACTTCTCCAAAGTAATATATGCAGAATCTCAAAGTAAGACTGCTATCACAGTTTTGGTTTAGATCACTTGCACATGATGAAATAGTCTTTACGTACAAAATCATACCACGTTTACCCCACCATGGACGCAGGAACTGGATAAATATGATGCAGAGCGGCCGATTCTGACGGGGTGGATCTCTACACTATGTCTCACAGAACAGCTACGCCAAGCGAGGCTCGAGGACAGCTTTCTCATGCAGCATGCTACAGCGCTGCAATGTGTGAGCAACAAAGCTTCTCAACCAAGCAGCTGTAATGATTTACCTACACCAGACCTTCGCCTCAACCTTGTTCCTTTAACAGTTTCATGTGAAACGCTCCTCAGAAATAAAGGGTCAGCATTATTCTTACAGAAAACTTCAACCCAAATGGCTAATGTTTGCCAAAGCTCTGACGCACAACAGAAAAATCTTGAAAGGGGAAGTGATAATACTGGAAATTTTACTGGAGTGTATGCTCAGAGAGAAGCTGCTTTAGAGAACGTTCTGCCTATTCAGAACATAGACACATTCTTGTGCTCCTCCTGTCTTAAAAACTAACCTGTGAGTCAACTTAAGTTTAAAGGAATAAGCAACATGCTCGAAAATGAGGTCTGGTTACTTCTTACTAAATGAGAGGGAAGAAAAAAAAAGGCTCACCAGTACTGTGGCTTGAATTTTTTAATGACAAAATGTAACAAAACCAAGCAACCATGAACAAGATAATTGTACATTCACTAACTTCAGCTACGTTAGTCTGTAACTAAACTAAAATTGACCTCAATACTTGTTCCCTCCTTACTCTTCCTCCCACTCTCACATGAGAGATTCATATGCAGTGCAGCTCTGAGCTTCTGCTCAAAGTCAGTAGAAATATTTTCATTACCTTCAGTAGGAAATCTATTAGGCCAGGCATTGTAATAAAAGACTTTTCTGGCCGTTGTTTTAACGTCCTGTACCTCAGTGTTTGCTTTCATTGATCAGAGTACCTTTCTACCTCAGACTACCGCAGGTTAGTATTTTTTTACTGGCAGGAATCCTCTGAGAGTTCACATATTTTTTTTTCTTTTGACACAGAACTGCTTATTACAAAGGCTGTTATTTGATTCAGATGTAAGATTTACACGATTCAAAATATGTAACTTAAATTTATAACCTAATAATTTGATTTAATAGTGCAAATACAAAACTGGCAATTAAGTGGACCAAAAATATTTTTTTTACAGGACAATCCTGTTCAATACTTATTATTTCAGAAGGACTCCTTGGTAAATCCTGTTCACAAATCACATTATCTGTTTTGTGTTAACAGACTGATTTCATGAAAGAGAACAAATTTTTATAATTCATTGTGTTGAAGACCTTGAGAGATTCTGCTGGATAAGTCTTGCAAGTGCTTCTTTACCTAGCAGGAAAACGAAACACATCAAAGAAATTTTAGTAAGGCAATGAATTATCAGTATCACAGATTCAAATTTTGCTATCAGTATATGTGACAACAGGAAAAGCTGAGATCAGGGAGATTTCAGGCATTTTAGAATTAGGTTTATAAAAAACAATTGTGCATCCTGTACTAAACATGGAGTACAGGTGTGCGTTAAACTCTCCCTCTGAAAGTCATTCAAACTGCATGAAAAATCAGCACTGGATAATCTACGTAACCTCTACTACTGAGTTAAACTTTCAACACATATTAAAATGGATCTATACAGACCTTATATCCTAGCTCTTTTGTCTTTTCTTCCAGCATGGCATATTTCTCCTTGTTTCTGTTCAGGTGATCCTTATCTCCAGTTCCCTCTATATGTTTCAGTTTCTGGTGTGAAATCTCTAATTGTTTCTGATAATGATGGTGTTTTTCAATTTTTGCTTCAAAGTGTTTCAGCTCCTCCTAAGATAACAAAAACACACAGCTTTACAGGATTTTCTTTCCAAGGCTTCCTCTATCCTTTCTTGCCAAGACATCCCTAATACCATTTTACTAAGTCAAGCATAGAAAGCTTTTTCGGTTCCCTGCTTCTTAAGTGTCTGGACAATACATTATCATCACCACCCAGACACCCAGTTTTGAAGGCAGGTGCTGAAAACAACCCACTGCAGAATCCCCAAAGGAGACTGCCGATGGCTGTGAGGTGCTAGGAGATGACTGCAGTGAGTACCAAATAAAAATTTATACGTAAAAATAGTGGACTAGGGGGAGGAAGAGAGATAATTTTTAAGAGAAGCCTCTTTTTAAAAATCAGGTCCTAAATTTTCTATTTTCTGCCCAGATTTAAAAGTTTTCTGCGTTTGCAGTCTGCTGTGATGAATCTGAAATAAGATGAATTAGTTAACAAATAAAAATCCTCTTACTTTGTCCCAAAGAGAGTGGCCAGACTAACCATGATGTTCAGAGATACACCAGAGATGGTCCTCAGATACCTGGTACAGTACAAGGGGGACCAAAGAATGTGTAATGTCTCTAGACACCAAAGTATGCTCTTGTTTTGCTACTGCAAGGCAGTAAAATCAGTTCCTCTGTGTCTTAGGACACGTCCTCTGTGAAGAGGATATGAACAGTTCAAAGTGTTACACCACTTATGGCCATAGTTCTATGCATTACTCAGACAAACCTTACAGTGAAATCCCCCTGTTTGACAGAGCCCACTTAATTTTGGTCACTGGTGTGTTTCAGTCCAGGTGGCTGACAAAATTCCTCTCATTTTGAGACAATTAAAAAAAAAAAAAATCTATTACCCTAATAGATCTTCTTCAGTTTTTAAAGCAGAGGGTTTTTATTTTCAACATTTCTGACAAGAAAATAGTTTCCTATTGCTGTAAAACATTCCAGTCTGTTGTGTTTCAGTCCAGGTGGCTGACAAAATTCATCTAATTTCAAGACAATTAAAAAAAAAGTAAAGTATGATCCTAATAGATCTTCTTCAGTTTTTAAAGCAGAGGGATTTTGTTTTCAACATTTCTGACAAGAAAATAGTTTCCTTTTGCTGCAAAACATTCCAGTCTGTTTTACACACTCTGTTCAGAACCTCAGCTTGGGGTTTTACCACTCTCATAAATCATTTTAGCTGCTCCTCTCAGATGATGTACCAGCAGAGCAGCACTCCCATCTTTCATTATGAAACCTTTATGAACGTTGGTACTATGGCCGCTCCGGAGAAGACACAACTTCAGCTGCTCAAACAAGGCTGACTGGAATCAGCATATGATTTCTTTAATTCTGCTTTCATGGACTTTCACAGGCAGATGTCTCGCTGTGATTCTTACTGGCTTACTTTTGTTAGGATGTCCCAACATTCACAGTAACAAAACTGCTGAAGTTGGTTTGGTGAACAGGAATTGCATAAATGAAGATTTCTCTTAAAACAGTAAAATTAACAAGCAGGTATGCATTCTTGCTTATGGAATTTTTTTTTTTTTTCTTTTTCACTGAGGCAGCCAGGAAGGACAAATTTATCTCTCATGCAATTGACCACAATGTCCCACTGAAGTCAGCAGAAGTTCTACTTACGCGAAAAGACTCAAGTTCTTTCTCAGTGAAATTGGCTGATTTGGCCAAGTCCCACAAATCAATCACTCTCGGTTCTTCAAATTCTAAACAAACACATACCACTAAATTAAAATCTAGACACAGTGGATTCATGCCCAGCTTCTATGCAAGATGAGCGTGCTTTCTCACTTACATACACACAGTTATATTAAGCACTGCATTACTAATAGGTCTATTTAGATGAAAAGGGAGAAAAATCCAAGTATTTAACAAAAAAAAAAAACCTATAGTATTGCTACAGCCAGTATTTTTTAAAAAGCAAAAAAATGACCAAGGAACTGAATAATGGTGTTCCTTGCCCTGCATGTTGTCTCACTTAACCTGCCCTCCTGGGGCAGAAGCGTACTATCCCTTCCCATATGGGCATGGGAGACAGAACTACAGACAACCTTGTTACTGGTTGTCCCTCTCCTTTCATTAGGCTCCCAGTGTTGGCTTCTAAATAGAACAGGCTGACTGTATCTCTTCAGCCCACTGTGGTCACACCGTGTACTGTGATATCATGACTACATCTTATTACTTGCCCACTAATTTTAATTTTTTTTTTAAATGAAACTGATCCCAAATAAGCATAAAACCCACTGTATCATACCACTGGTTGTGTCATATCCCTGGTGACTGACTTTACGCAAACGCTCAAACCCCTGATTAATGCTTCTTAGCTTGTCTTTGAGTTCTCTGTGTTTGTTGTGCAAGATTTCCTCTTTCACTAGGTTCTCTTCAGATGGGTTGATAACATTTTTGTGGATATCTGTTGAAGAAGAAAAGTGTTATTCATTGTGGGCCAAATCCTGATAGGCCAAAAGCTCCAGAAATTCCCCAAATCTGAGGCGCATAAAATATGGTAAGCTCTTAGCATTTGAACTGAGTGTAAGTAAAGCATCGACACCACACTCTAAGAAGCAGTAATTCCTTTTGCAGGTCAAAATTAAAATCAGTGCCCCTCAGTGCTTTGGAGGGTGGTATTACAGAAATGCCTTTAACTCCTACTGGCCACCAGCCAAGATTTTAGTAAGGAAATGTTTCCTAGGTTAGCAGTATCCTAAGGAAATGGGATAGGGACAGTTGCTGAGTCCTGTACCCTCTTCCCTGGGCATTTCATGAACCAAACAGGACATCTGATGTAGAAGTGATTTCCAGCAGCTTCCAGCTTGGACTCTACAATGCAAACATCAAACTGCCTATAAGCTTTATAATACTTTGGCTCTAACAAAATTTTAGCTAGGATTAGTAAGGCAGGCTGGATTCAGATCCTCGATGCTTTAATAAACCTCAGGCTCAGTGCCTAAGATATTCAAGTATACCCTCCTGGGCTCCCAGCTGGTGAGATAAAACATGCATGTTCTGCAGGCTTTAGGACCACATTTTGGAGCTGTGCATCTACACTTGAGCCGTAATTTCCAGTAAACTACTATGGCCATCACTGCTAATCTGATGGTATCTTCCCCGCTTGAAATGCAGGCAGAATCAGAAAACTGAAATGGCAACATTTTAATTAGCTGGCAAGATTTTTGGCAGCTAATGCAGAACTAAACCCAGCAAGTATCTGGAAATGTCAGCATCTGCAAGCAGTTCTGACAGAAATGTCAGACTTTAGGAGCTTCAAAGAAACTTGGAAACAATGGAAGCAATGGGGAGAGAAAAGAGTTGTACTGATGTTGAAACATCAGAGAAACGTTCAGGCACCTTCTGTTCTGCTCACAGTCTCCAGCAGAATATTGTATTCACGGATCTTTTCTTTGTGATGCTTAAATTCTCGCCAAAGCTTATCCAGCTCCTCATCAGAGAACTTCCCAGAGGTCTTGGCCTGAAAGAAACATGAGCTTATTACGCTTCCCAGGCCAAGTGCTTTTAAGTGCACTCAACTGCCAAAACTTCTTCCCACTTCCCATCACATTTAGAAAATTATTAAGTCCAGCTTTTCCTTAAGATGTTTTGTTTTAAATCCCTTTATGTTAGCGTAAGGTCAGGATTTAGACATTGATGGATATGCTGGCTTTAACCATGTCAAAAGGAACTTGCTTCAAACTTACAAAGCTAGACATGCTATGGACTGCCCAGTGAAAGGTGTCTGTTGTTTCTGTTCTGTGGGAAACAATTTGATACGGAGAGAACGGCCATGGAGGTTCATACACAACTGTAAGCAGACTGTTTGCACGAGGGATGCAGCCTGATATTAAGTAGAGTCTTTACTCAAGAAATCTTACTCTACTGGCAAAAGATTTTATTGCTGCCATGCATTTGCTCTGCAGTGATTTCCTCCTTACTGGACTACTTTTCACAATTAGGGAAGCACTAGTCAGACAGCTGGAGCACTGCCCACAAATCTGGTGACTTACTTGCTGCAACACATGATCAAAAATGAATGGTTTTGATACCTATTCAGCCCTAACCCTTTTTTTTTTTTTTTTTTTTTTGCTTAGGGAATATTTCTGTCTGATGCACCTCACTGTTCCCCAAACCACATGACGTCACGTCCCTTGCCAGAGCTGTATTTAGTTACAGCAACATTTTAAAACCCAGCAAATCTTTTTCTCTGCTTTACTACCACTGCACTAGACTGGTCTAAGAATTCTTTGCTTTAGTTGACTACTTATTTTTAAAACTCTGAGTTGTCCAGTTTTTGAAGATTAGGGTTTTGCCAGTTTTAACTGCCCAAATAAACAATACGCTTCTTATTTTTTTAATGCATTAATGCAAATCCTGGAAAGTTTCACTTGAATACCAGGCTGGCAAAGTCTTTATTTAACATAGTCCACTATACACTTTATTTTTAAACATTCTATGAAATCGTTCTATTTTAAATACATCTTTTTAAAAAAGCCCAGAAACAACCATAAGAAAAGCAGGAAAAACAGCAGAGATATTTTACCACACAGCCTAACAGTCACACAAAGAGAAATCAGGAGTTCAGTGAAACTGTAGGAAAAACTCTGTCCTTAGTGGACTCAGGAACTTATCCTCCACACAAACGGATCCGTGTGTTTTCTTTGGTAAAGAGAACCTCCCACACCTGGTGACCTGGATGCAAGTGGGACGCCCTCAGGGCACAATGATGTGAGCTACAAAACCTAGCAGCTTGGCAAATACTCAAAAACAGAGTAGTAAAGCCATTCAATTCCAAGTCTTAAGGCTCTCAAAAGACACAGGGTGTAGTTCAATGAAGCAGCACTAATTTCCTACACTGCAATTCCTGGAAATCTTACCCACCTTGCTCCATAATTTTTCCAGTCTCGGATCATCTAGTGTATCACTTTCTGTACCGTCTTTGATGTAGTTAGTATCAACTAGTTGAGAGTCCTTCTTTCCATTCATTCCATATTTAGCCATAATGACTGCAGGAAAATTGAAGATAGAAAAACATCAGAACAATTGATGCATGGAAGATGAGAGACTGGCTATATCCTTGACTGCTAGAGCTGGATTTTGCAGCTCACAGTAAATAGTCTAAGAGTTTAAGACACAGAGGTCCCAGGTTTAATGACCTCTTCTGAAAACATCAGGAGAAAAAGAAGCTGTTAGCCTCCTGTAGTTCCCCACTGACCTCCAAAGAACTTGTGTGTGCTCAGTGTCTTGAAAGACAACCTGTTATTTAATTATTCAAACACAAACACACATGTCAAACCACACACGTCTGATGCAAAGTCTAACCTCTTCTGCAAAGATGTACTTTACCATTTAAGTTGCGTCTAAGTTTGGCTTCTTTCTCTCCATCTTCATCTAGCCCTTCAGCCTTTAGTTTTTTCCAGCTTAGCTCATCCTTTTCTTGTATTTTTAGATCACTGTGCAACTCTGCCAGTTTCACGGCAGAGAGATGAAGCTAAGGAGAACAGAGAAAGGTTTGCATTCAGTTATGCAGAGTCACCTCTTAGTGCAATGTTACCTCAGAAGCCAGTACAGCACAGCATTTTATTTCTTTTACTGTAACGGTGCGTATCCATCTGAACGTAAGGCCTTAAGGTATAAGGCACTGCATACACATCTCTTGTCCGTGAACATGGCTGCACCCCCAGCACACTAGCGTCACCAGAGTGATCAGGTAGCCTTCTCTCTCAGCTCTTCAGCTACTTGGACAACAGCCAAATTACGCAAGGGTTAAACAATTTGTGTTTTTCTTGGGTATTCCTTCAAGTAATATTTAAATGGGATTTCCCCCCTACTTCTAATGGGGTTGCCTTATAAAAATGATTCTACTTTAAAAATGTCCCATACCAACAACAAAGAATGTAAAAAAAAAAAAAAAAATTTACATTCAGTTTCACTAATTTACAAAAGGCAACAAGGACTAAACTTCTCAAACAATGTGCCATTGACACCACATGTCCTTTCTTGTGGACCACCTTCTAACCACATCGTTATAGTGAGCTGATAAATTTTAATTGTCAATATGGCTTTGCAGACTACCAGAACACAGGATGGCCTTGCAGGTTAAAGAGCCACTTATCAGCAATTTTTACTGGATCAAAGTTGTCAAAATTTTCACTTCTTAACATGGTTTATGTGCATTAAGAACACAAAAAACTTAGAGATATTCCTGTCCCACATAAAAGAACAAGAAGATACTGCGACTGATGAGATTTAAAAAAAAAAAATAATTAAGATTTAAATGAACGATAGTTCAGCTTGAAAGTTAATAACTAATGTTTTAAACTAAGGGTTTTGTCTGTATCTTGCACTTAGCTTACTGAAATAATTTACTAAAATCTACAGTAGGTACAATCACAGGTAAATATAAAATTTATAGACCACATTAAAACTTCTGATCTCTCCAATATTAAAACAAAGCGGCCTCCCTATCATCTTCTATACCATCCACTTTTGGGGAACTGATAAAAGCTAACCACTTAGCAGGAATCACTTTAGTTATGATTTTTAGTATGTGGCAAAGTTAAAAAAAAAAAACAAAACAAACCCACACCAAAACAACCATGCACTCATTTGCTTTTCTGGAGCAGAATAGCCTGGACAACCAGAGTATCAGTGCGACACTGGCACCAAGGAACAACGCTCTGCTCAAAAGAATTGTGTCCTCATACTTCAGGAGGGACATGAGCAAAAAGTTTCCTATACATTGTGGAGGAAATGACTGATCAACTCAGTAGTTCTAGTTCCGTGCTCTAATGTCAGTATTCAAGTAGTGCAGACTTAATATGTTCTAAGGATGAGCAAATCCAGGAAAAAAATCAATGGCAATCACTTAGATAACAATTAATTCAACTCTTAAGTACTGCAAATATACGACAATATAATTTTTTGAATGTGTGACTTTATTATCAGAGATGCACTAATGTATAAAAGATTACACAATGCAGTTTATGTTAGATACTCCTCTGCAGCCTCATAAACACATGCAGTTCTGTGTTTTCTAAAAACCCCAGAGAATATCAGACCTTCTAAACAGAACGTCTGGAGACATCTTGTTACAACAAGCCATATCAGAACTACATCAATGGCAACAAACACAGCACGGTGGACTGTTATCCACACACTTTGTGAAACCTACACAGGATTTGCCATTGGTTCAAGTAACTACAGAATTAGGGTCTGACTAAGCACTCCTCTTGTATTAAAACAACTTTTTAAAGTTTTTATATAAAAACATATACCTATGAAAAGAGACGCTGGAGAAAGACAAAACCCTCCCTCTCTTCCTCCCTCAGGGAAACAGGAAGGAACTCTGGATTGCCAGTTTCTGTTCCCACTAAGTAACATTTCAGGGCTTTCTGAAGCACTGCTTGTCCAGCTGTGTGTTGCAATGACGAATTACGGTATCCAAACAAAGGAGTTCCTTATTTTCAGTACTATCTCCACCACTACCAAAATGAAGGAAAGAAACTTCAGCATTGTCACACACAAATATTTCAAAGCAACTCTGACACACAGGCTGTTTTCCTTTTACTTCAGACCTTTTCCAGACATACCAAAAAATCACTTTCTAAAAGACAGGCTGGGTGTCAATTGTACTCAAAAGCTAAATTTATATGGTGGCAAATTTAGTTCAAGTAGGTGCTGTCTCTCTAAAATCTGGCTCACACATACAGAAGTTACTAAAACTTAGTTCTTTACCCTGACAGAGTTGACTCCATTTTACATTTTAGCATCTTTAGCACCAAGACTTAATGTGGATGATGTAAAGCATCTCAAATTTGAATTCCAGGAGATCCAGGTATGAAAATTAAAAAACCCTGTAATTGGAAAAATAAGAGGAAACTGACAATAGTGTCATTATCGTTTATTTCTAGTCTTCATGTTGTTTCTTCTTCAGCTGTCAGTTCACAGCTGGAGTTCCATTATCACACACTGCCCTATCCCCCATTCCCATTCCTCTCCCATTAAAGGAAGGAGTATTTCTGATACCTTATTTTGGCATGTTGGGAAGCTGGATATAACTACACAGCATTATGGCAGGGGTTCTATATTTTCACTAAACCCAGGGATGTCCTGCCTCTAATCCAGTTGCTCAGGCTGGGGAATGCCAATCCAGGATACAGGAAACCCATCATTATTAACTATGTTCCTTTGTCTGAAAGAACTGAACCTTTAGCAGCCGTGACCCTAACTTCTATGCTCCACAATAGTCATGGCATGAATACAGCTGTGCAGTGTGTTCCTCCTCTCTTGTTGGAGCTGTTCTGCTTCACTGCAGTTAAATACTTCCACTGTAATAAAATATTTTTACTCTATCTTCATTCTAATTAAATATTTTCTTAGCTCAGAATGAGAGAAACTAGAATATCACTGTCAAGATTAAGGCTCTTATCTGGGGATATCCATTTGCTGGTCCTCCTGCATCCCTTGGTATCAATGACATACCATAGGTGACAGAACCACCAAGATCGAGTGTTTCTTACTCTCCTGTGCAGTGAGCTCCTGTCCTGTGCAAAAGAGGAACTATGGCCACTGCGAGAGCATCATGTCCCTTAACAAAAGTGATAAAGCATTCAACCAACAAGCGCAGGAGACATTCTCAGCTTCTCCATTGTACTGGAGGGACTTCACTCTCTTTTCTGTTCCCTGCCCACAAGACTTAACTGCTGGACTGAAACACCAGAAGATCAATGCTGCCCATGACACAGGTACATATGGCAAGAGAGGGGATGGAGACACCTCCTGAGAGACATTCCCAGCCGCCTCGGCCAGCTCCAGGGAGCGGGGCTGTGTGAGTCCTGCCCGGAGCTGCCCCTTATGGGCAGCCAGGCCTGAAAACCAAACAAAAGCCGCCGCAGCCCGGAGGCCCAACACCAAGCCGGGGCCTGTCGAGGTAAGGCCGGGCCGGACAGCCCCGGCTTCCACTCAGGCACAAGTCCCCGGCTCCAACCGCCGCCCGCGGCGCTTCTCCCGCCGCACCCCATCTCCTGAGGCAGCTGACAGCGAATGAAGGTTGGAAGCGGCCAAGCCCGACCCGGGGTCCCCCTCAGAGCTTTGCCGCAGCAGCCTCTCCCAGCGCCGCCATCGTCCCCGCTCCTGCCGCGCCGCCGCACTCACCCGCTGCGCCTTCTCCCAGACCTGGTTCAGCCTCACCACTCGGAACTCCCCAGCCTCCCGCCGCTTAGCGCCGTCGGCTGCCAACCCCTCGTTGGCCTCCCGCGAGTATTTGCTGGCCTGGGAGCCAGCGGCAAAAAGGAGAGCGGCACCCAGAGCCGCCAGCGCCCGCGCCGCCGCCATGTTGCGCTGGCCGGGGAACTACAACTCCCGGGATGCCGTGCGGCTTCCCGCCCTCAGGGCCCTGGGCGGTCGGACGCTAAGGCCAAAAGAAAAGGAAATTTTTGTCACGACAACAGGTTGAAAAGTCAGTTTCTAGTGTCTGCTTTGGGGTTTGAGTAAGAAGAATTAGGTTTCGGCTGTTTCTCTTCAAGTGGCTTCATGTCATTCTCCTGAGTGTTTGTGTCACAAAAGGTGGAAATAAGCTGAGTGTGGCAATGCTGAGTGGGGCAGTTTTTGTGAGTGGGTTTTTCTTTTTTCACAGCCTGTAGCAGCTATAGTGAACACTTCCCTTCTGCGCCCTGTGTGTCCCTCAGCGAGGTGTTGCAATGAGCTATGCAAGGAAAAGGATGCGGCTGGGCTAAACGCAACCCCTTCGATGGAACAAAGTTTTCAGATATTAGCACGGTATTCACAGTCTACAGAAAAATAAAAGGCAGCTCCGGAAGGGTGGAAAGTGAGAATGGCGACCCGTGCCCCAGTACTCCCAATGAGGGGAAGAAGGACTCAGTCCTCCCTTGGAGGTAGTATTGGAGGGCACATCTGCCCATGATGGGTTTCATGGTGTGAGGAGAAGGAGGACTGTGAGCAATGTCACAAGTAGATCTGGTCATTGTCGAGTGCTGAACTATGAGAACGGCCCTGAGGTCGATGGTGTGTGCTGAGAGTGCAGCTCTTGGGCAGGAGTGCCCTGTCCTGCATGGCACCAACCTCCCTTTGCAGTACTTCTTCCTCAGGGACACAGACAAGCAGTGCAGTGGGCCATGGGAAGTCTTTAGAGGCTATTAAGTCAAGCTGATCAAGAAAAAGCATTATGCTATAACATAGACATCTTGGAGCAGGTCCAGAGGAGGGCCAAAGATGATCAGAGGGCTGGAGCACCTCTCCTATGAGGATAGGCTGAGAGGGTTGGGGCTGTTCAGCCTGGAGAAGAGAGGCTCTGGGGAGACCTTATAGTGGCCTTCCAGTACCTAAAGGGGGCCTACAAGAAAGCTGGAGAGGGACTTTTGACAAGAGCATGTAGTGATAGGACAAGGGGTAATGGTTTTAAACTATAAAAAGGTAGATTTACATTAGACTTAAGGAAGAAATTATTTACACTGAGAGTGGTGAAACACTGGTGCAGGTTGCCCAGAGAGGTGGTGGATGCCCCATCCCTGGAAACATTCAAGGCCAAGTTGGACGGGGCTCTGAGCAACCTGATCTGGTTGGAGATGTCCCTGCTCCTTGCATGGGGGTTGTACTGGGTGACTTTTAAAGGTCTACCGAGCTATGCTTTAATTTGCTCAAGGTCACACCTCACATCTGAGGTGAATTTATGAAGTGAACTTTTATTTCGACCACCAGCTAGGCTCAGGAAAGTAACCTCACCACTACCTTGCCAAACAAACTCAACACAGAAATGCCCAGCTATGCTGCAGACCCCATACTACACAAGCTGTGCAGTGCACAGAAGAGGATTCATCAAGAAGACAAGAGAATGAACAGCTTTCTTCACTGCCTTCCCCTCAGAAACACCCACATGGAGTGTGCTCTGTATTGCCTGTACTTCCTTCATAGCAGCATTCAATTTTGGCAGACTTTTTTTTAAAAACAGGCAGAATACATACCAACCCTGGATTAAATATTGGGCATTTTCATAGAATCATAGAATAGTTTGGGTCGGAAGGGACCTTCAAGATCACCTAGTTCCAACCCCACTGCCCTGGGCAGGGACACCTCATACTAGACCAGGTTACTCAAAGCCCCATCCAACCTGGCCTTGAACGCTTCCAGGGATGGGGCATCCACAGCTTCTCTGGGCAACCTGTTTCGGTGCCTCACCAGCCTCATGGTGAAGAATTTCTTCCTAATATCTAATCTAACTCTACATCTACCCTCTTTCAGTTAAAAACCATTACCTGTCATCCTGTCACTAAACTCCCTGACCCAGAGTCCCTCACCATCTTTCCTGTAGGCCCCCTTTAGGTACTGGAAGGCCACTGTAAGGTCCTCACTGGGGCTGCCAGGTCCAGGACCACTAGCGCTCACTCCTTCTCCTCCGACGGCTCCCGTCCTGCTGGGTGCACACACTGGGCAGTGCTGCAGGAGCTGTGCCGCCAATAGTGGTCATTGAAGGCGCCGTCCTCCCTGTGGGAGCCGCGGACCACTCAGCCCTGGGAGTGAGCGGGACCCTCCAGTGGCACTCAGGAAGGCAGGAGGGGGCTGGCCATCATGGAACGAGAGGGAGGCAGTGGTGTGGTTGCCGGCCTGTTGTGGATTTTGAAGCCAAGGTCGAAGACCGTCCTGCTCCTCCAGTGTGTGAGGCAAACACGTCACTGAGCTGTCAGCAGCTGCCGGTGGGCTGACTGGCCCCAGGGGTTTGTCTCCACACGTGCTGTGAGGGAAGGGCCCTGGGTGAGATGCTGGTGTCACCCCTTGGGGACATCTGTGTCATTCTGGAGGGTAGAAGCAGTGCTTGTGCTGGGGAGAAGGAAGCACTGTGGGAGCTGCGATGGAGCTGAGGCTGCCCTGGCCAGAGGGAGCATTGAGGAGGGTGTGAGGAGAGTGAAGGGGTCCCCGTGGGTCCCTTCTCTCATGTTATGGCTCCAGCAGGGACTTCAGAGACTCTCAAAGGTTTTTATAATCCAAATACTTTATTTAGGCATCAAAACTCCTGGCTTCTCATTAATAGGCATGTTGATATCTTTTAAATCATTTTTGTCTTTTTATTTTATTAGCAAACAAAATTTAGTTGAACAAATGTTTGTCAATTAGAATAAATTTTCCCATCGAAGAAGGATGCAGCTCAAGGACTCTGTGGTGTGTCTGATGTCGGAGACCGAGCCTGCTGCCCTGCGGCAGCAGCGGGGAAGGGTCAGTTCTCCAGTGTGGAGAGATACTTCAGATGCGCCTGCACCCAGGATGCCTTGGGGTCTGCACACAACTCACGCCCCTTCTTGGTGATCAGGCTGCCGGCAGAAAACCAACATTGAAGCGCTTGGCCAGGCCAGCGGCCTGTGCTGGGTCCCACTGGCAGTGCCCTGAGTGTGCCTGGCTGTGCCTGCTTCCCCCTCCCAGCCACCCTTGGACACATTTGGGACGCTGTCCTGACCATCACGCCCCAACCCGTGGCAGTGGTGGGTACTCACATCACTGCCGGCATGGCGCACCGGCTGCTGGTGGTGTAGGCGAATTTGATGAGGCTGCGCGGGATGGGGCGCAGCATATAGTTGAAGCAGCAGGTAGTGGGGGTGGTGCCTGTAGGAGCAGAGAGACAGCCTTGGTGGGACCCCGCACTGCAGCAGAGGCTCTGCCTGGTGCTCCCAGGGAATCCTCCATCACCTGTGCTGTATCACCCAGGCCACTCCCAGGAAGCCTCCATCCCTGAGGCTGAGTCCCAGCACCAGTGGTGACCACCCACTCCCAGCCCTCCCCATGTACATGAGGGTCCCATCAGTGGGGACAGGGCTGTCTCCCAGGAAGGGACAACAAACCTGGCATCTGGGAAGTTGCAGCATCATCAGCGTCATTGCGACTGGCCTCAGCCAGGGAGCAGATGGCCACGAGGAGCAGAGCGGCCAGCGCGGCAGCAGGGATCTTCATGGTGCTGCGGGGGCCGGGGGAGCTATGAGCAAGGCTGGAGCTGGGGTGTCTGCAGGGCTTCTCCTCTGCACAATGCTCAGCCCCTGCTGCCACTGCCCTCCTTTTATCTCCTGGCCACTGAGTGGGTGCAGGGTTTCCGGGAAAAAAAACCCAGTGCATCGTACCAGGGAAATTATTTCACGATCGCCCAGTTTTGCTGAGCTGGAGAAAGGAAGGGAAACCAAGAATGGAAAGTGCCAGGCCTGGGGCTGTGACTTTCAGATTCAAGAGAGAACAAGTCTTATAAGGAGTGGCTGAGGGAACTGGGGTTATTTAGTCTGGAGAACTGTGATGGAGTCACCCTCACAGTGAATAATTTCTTCCTAATATTTAATCTAAATCTACATCTGCCCTCTTTCAGTTTAAAACCATTACCTGTAATGCTATCACTAAACTACCTGATGAAGAGTCCCTCCCCATCTTTCCCGTAGTCCCCTTTTAGGTACTGAAGGCAGCTGTAAGTTCTCCCTTGAGCCTTCTCTTCTCCAGGTTAAACAGCCCCAACTCTCTCAGCCTGTCCTCATAGGTGAGGTGTTCCCGGCCCTTGATCATTTTCGTGGCCTTCTCTGGATCCGCTCGAGCAGGTCGATGTCTGTCTTATGCCCCAGAGCTGGATGCAATACTCCAGATGGGGTCTCACAAGAGCAGAGTAGAGGGCAAGAATCACCTGCCTCATCGTGCTGGCCACCCTTCTTTTGCGGTAGCCCAGGATATGATTGCAACACTAGTTGCAGTTCAGTTTGTAGTTGAAAACACTGAAAAATTGTTGTATCTGCACAATTCCATGAACTATTTACTCTTTTGCGGTATGCAGCATCCATCAATTTAAATTCATAAAGTTTCAGTTTCTCCCTTTGCTCTTAGCCCAAGCCTGAACTACATGATTTATACCTTTATCAGATTTTAATACAATTATCAGCTCTTTTCATCACTCCTTCTCTCTCTTTGTTTCTGAGGGTTGGAAGATCCACGAATAATGTGAATTCTCCTTTCCCAGTTCTCTTTGTTCCCACTCCGGTCCTTAAACATAACCCTACCTGCAGTCTTAAATACAAGCTAAACATATCCATTATCCCTCCTCACTTATCTTTAGTTTTGCAGATACGCATAATCCACCAGTGAATTGAAATTATTGATGCTTAATTTCCCAAAGTACAATACATACTATAAGAAAATCCTAACTCGTATTATGGCAAATCTGTGCCTATTTAAAAAGGTGTTCCATTAGTATGTTTTACAGTAAACTTTCCACTCTGTGCTGTTGTGGTCTGAGTAACTTGAATTCTACTAACTTTCTGCCTTCTTCTCTATACTTAAAGCATGGAAAGGTCTTAGACATATTTAACAGAAACTTAAACATAACCTTGGGACTGCTATAAAGACCAAAAAATGAATATAGCTATTAGTATCTGCCAACTGTGATTTTATCCTCAGTTTTGTAAGTCTGCAATATCCCAACAATATATCCACGTCACAAACTCGTGTTTTCCTAAATGTTAACTAGACACCGGCACAAGCTGAAGCCTGAGCTAGGTGACCTGTAACTGTTCAAAAATTGATTTAATTTCTTTCATATAATATACCCTTGTCTCTGCTCAGAACACCCAGTAGCATAGGCACAAATTATGCCTCACTACTCCTCTTTAACCAAACACTAATTGTAACCCACCACTAACCATCTCCTTAAACACATCCTTTCTTGTCTGTCCTGGTAAAAAGAAGGGCATCCATGCTTGTCTTTCAGTTCTAAATGAAATAAATGTAAGACATTTTTTGTGTAGGAGAGGCAAATAATTTTGAAACTAGATTATCTGGGTTTTTTCTTTGTTTGTAGGCTGCTTTTGAGGTCATGCTTCCTTTTAGTTAAGACAGAAGCTACCCTTTGACTGACCTTTGATCTTCATGGAGATAATATAATAAATAGATCATTTGTGCTTATCTAAATTGGACAAGTGTGTCCAAACTATAAAAGCAATAACAATTGAGTCTTGGCTATAATATATATCTATAGTTATAGTCCCATTCAGAAAGATGCATTACAAAAGTCAATGAAAGTTTTGAGAATGACAAGTAATTATGAATCCTAAATTTCTTGATTAAGATTAGTTATTGAGCAGTTCTTACATCTGTGCTATAACTATGCTTTTCCTCATTTACAAGAAGATTAATCTAATTCCCAACACTATGTAGTGCTTTAGTAAATTAACCACATTGTAGCAGCCTGTCCATCTGGAAGAGAAGCAATAGTATAATGCCTTTCTAAAGAATGTAGCAGCACACAAGAAAAATAAACTCAGGTACCCTCTAATTCAAAAGTTCTCCCAGTTACAGGTTTCTGTAAAGTTGCTGTCATCTATGAAGTCTAGCATTTTCTACTTTCTGGGTTTTGGGGTGGCTGTTTTTTTTTTTTTTCAGCAGTCTGCCTTGTATCTATAACAAACTCACAGCTTTGTGATTATTAAATATTACAGAATAAAAATAGAAAAATATATAAATTGGTCACCAAATAGTCAAGGTTTGCCTGTAGCTTCATCAGAGGTACCACAGTACCTTTGCATACCAACGTAAGCCCTGCTACATTGCCTATTTTTGACAGTGGGTAAATAATACCGTTTTGGTGGTAACCACTCTAGATTTCACCCTCCTGAACATCTTGACTTTTTCCCTCGGTTTTATGTGTTAAAATAATAGAGTTTAGCCAAAGTTGATCTAAGATAACTGGAGATCCTCTGTCAGCTGTCTTGTTCTGCAAGAGAGTATACAGGCTCCATGACTGACAAGATTTGGTCCCGAAGAAGTGTAAGAAATGTGATGGGAAGGCAAAACTGGCTTGGAAGCATCTATCTATCTATCTATCTATCTATCTATCTATCTATCTATCTATCTATCTATCTATCCCTTTTTAATGGTGGCAGTAAACCAAAGCTCCCTGTGATACATATCACAGCAGTTAGCTACAGCCTGATCTTGTGAAGAGAGCCACAAATGTACCTTAACACTATGTATAATCCTACTGGCTCTACTTGCATTTGCAGGATTTTATTTATATTTTGGATTAGTTTTTAATAGTTTAAAATCTTTTTGGCACTATAAAGATCCAGGTCTATGCTGGTAAAGCACTCTTGGGTTAATGTCAGGAATTGCTAGCACAGGAACCTTCCAAATCAAGACGACTTTGAAGATGCCTGATTGTCTTTGCTCGGTCAGTGACACAAAACATTCTCTGTGTCTGCCTCTCAGTGTGGTTTTGTAAACATGGAGGGATCCTATTTCTTCTTTTACTTTCTTTTAATAACAGAAGAGGAAGCATCATTCTGGATCTTATACACTCATTTTCACAGAGATATATAGTTCCTTATACTCCACTTCACTTTAAATTAAAGAGCATTTATTCAGGTGTGCTTTAGGTTTTCCAGGACAAAGCAGTCAGAGATATGTATCTGGACTAACTGATCTGAAATCTCTCATCAAAGACACAATCCTGTTTGTCAAGGGATTAAGGCTGTTCCTTCACTGTGTGCTGTTCTGTAAATCTCAGGCCAAGGTCAGAGTCAGCTTTTAGACATCAATTTTGACTACTTCAGCAGAGCTAACAGGAGCTGGATTACTCTGATATTCCCTTAAGGAGTCTGGGATAGCTCACTGTGATGGAAAGTCACAGTTGTCTTAAAAGCACTTTATTCCTCAGGCGGCCTGGGGACTTACAGTTGTACCTGAGGCATCATTGTAAACCCTCCTTCCCTGTGCAAACCCCATTTTCAGCTCAGAGAAGCAGTCCCCATCGCAGCATCTTCTCTGAGATTCTCTGCATGGGTGACCCTCAGTTCCCTGTCCAAACAAACCCAGATAATGTGTCCTTTTCCAGTCTTGGAAGTTTTAATCTGTTTTGTCCCAAGTCTGAGCCATAAGAAAACTACTCTATGGTAGTGTGGATGAAACAATTGAGGGTTTTTTTTTTAAATTATTTTATCCATTTAAATTAAGTTAAGCTATGTAACTGTTTTCTTTTTCTGAAATAACTTCATATTTTCCTTGTATTCAATTCTGTGCATTCAAGCAGAAAGTTAAACAATGTCAAACTGAAAAAAATGAATTGCATAATATGCACAAAAGATGAACTGGAGAACGGTTAGTTATTGCATTAACTTCTTACCTATGTCCTTAATGTGAATTACTGGAATGTCAGAGACAACTAACCAGCTTGGAATTTATTTTTAAATATGTATTCTTATAAAGTGAATCCTTTCTTCTATGCACTTAATTTTAGTAAAAGAAAAAAGAAATGTTGATATAATATTATTGTAAAATATCTCTCTAGAGTAGTTAATTTTCATAAGTGGTAACAGCTTTCTATTGCTATTATCTTACAGAAATTACTTCCTTCCTTGTTTATGCTAAAGATAAGTCAATGAAAACCAGTTTATGAATTCTACCCTTCTAGAAATGATCTTTGCAGCTGATTAAAGTGAACCTTGACTTGTTTTGGAGGAAACAAAGTACTCATTGTCATTCTTGGCTGTTTGTTTTAGCGCTCCTGACTACAGCTCTAGATGACTTTTGGCTGCTGTGGTGAATCCGGGTTTGGAATCACAGAATCATAGAATAATTTGGGTTGGAAGGGACCTTCAAAGGTCATCTAGTCCAACCACCCTGCAAGGAGCAGGGACATCTCCAACCAGATCAGGTTGCTCAGAGCCCCATCCAACCTGGCCTTGGATGTTTCCAGAGATGTGGCATCCACCACCTCTCTGGGCAACCTATTCCAGTGTTCCACCACCCTCACAGTAAAGAATTTCTTCCTTAAGTCTAATCTAAATCTACCCTCTTTTAGTTTAAAACCATTACCCCTTGTCCAGTCACAACAGACTCTGCTAAAGATTTTCTCCCCATCTTTCTTATAAGCTCCCTTTAGGTACTGGAAAGCCGCTATCAGGTCTCCCTGGAGCCTCCTCTTCTCCAGGCTGACCAGCCCCAACTCTCTCAGCCTGTCCTCTCAGGAGAGATGCTCCAGCCCTCTGATCATTTTTGTGGCCTCCTCTGGACCCACTCCACCAGGTCCGTGTCTTTCCTGTGCTGAGGGCTCCAGAGCTGGACACAATACCCCAGGTGGGGTCTCAACCATTCCTCCTTCATTGCATATATAACTTTCAAACCTGAGACATACAGAAAACATTTTATTTTCTGTTGTATTTGTTATCAGAACTGTTGCAGAAAAGCAGCAATATTTTTCAAGTTATTGTTATACGTGGGATCGAATTTTTGTCGAGAAGCCTTAAAAGGTGGCTTGGATTTTAGAGTATTACAAGCTCTAGCATGAAAACTTGAGAGTATTAGAGTAGTTTTCTTTCTCATTACTGTTCCTGAAGTTTCAGCTGTTTCAGCAGAAGAGGGGTCATGGGAGCTATAGAAAACTGAGCCAAATAAACAGATGGGATCTTCTAGTCCAGCTGAAAGAACTGCTCTTCCTGTGGAAGGTTCAAAGAGAGAATTTCAGAGCTAGAAAAAATATGCATCACCTGCTATGTCTTAGTGCTTCCCAGTGGGCATCACAGATAAATTCCTCAAGGAGGAAGAAACTGCAGTTGATTTAGAACTTCACCAGCCAAAGACTAATTTCAGGGTATTTTGTTATCCTTATTGAATCATAGAATCATAGAATAGTTAGGGTTGGAAGGGACATTTAAAGGCCATCTAGTCCAGCCCCCCTGCAAGGAGCAGGGACATCTCCAACCAGATCAGGTTGCTCAGAGCCCAGTCCAACCTGGGCTATGAGGCATTCAAATGTAAAAAGTCTAAGCAGCAGTTGCCGATGAACATCTGCTCAGGAGGAATGAACCCAAAAGGACAGTAATTGTAGAGGGGTTACACCAATCTCAAGAATCAGAGCCATTTTCATTGCTTTGTTAGCTTGCCATGTTATGACAGCCTGAAAAATAACTTACGAGCTGGAAGAAAAGATTTGCTCTTGGCCTGAAACACACACTATCCAAGTAGAGTTGTGCTGTGAAGGAGGAGTGCAGGTAGGGTTATACAACAGAGCAAGAAGTACTGAGCTTGCACATAGAAGAGAAATGGTGAGTGTGAGCTTTGGGAGGGATGATGAAGTGATGTTCTTTGCTATAGTCTGGGTCAAAAAGCAAGAAGAGAGGCAGACAAACCTGCACTACTAGCTGGCGGCATCCTGCTGTTGTATCTAGTAGTTTCAGTTGGATTCTGTTGCTTCTGTAAGACGGACTACCAGCAAAAAAGAAATTAGTGTAATTGTCATGAAAATTATTTTCTGGGGAAAAGTGGTTAAATTAAAAGAATAGTTCTGGATAGTGTTAAATATACCATAGCTATTACAGAGTATTACAGATGACAGATCTACCAGGCGAAAATATAAATAAGTGGAAATCTAAATGTGAGCTGCTTAATTATTTCTATTTGCTTTTCTTAGATAGCATCAAAAATAAAAACTAATCAGGAAAGATGGAAAAATAAAGTGAACAATCAAAAATCTGCTGCACTTGTGAGCGAGCAGCAAGATCCAAACGTGGCACTTTGCTGCCGCAGGGTTAGGAAGAAGGGACACGAAAGGAAATGGAGGATGTCTTCAGGGTTTTCAGAATAAATCTGAATGTCTGTCTGTCTTCACCTGTGCTAAAGAACTTGATGCTGAAAGATATGGCCTGTGAACATCCTTGCTGTGACAGAGCAATGGAGCTTGACCTGGAAAATTACTGTTGTTTTTATACCTCCATTCAAAAGACACTGGTGATCTGCCCAATTAACCAAATGCAATCAAGCCTAATTTTTCTAGTGTTGTCTTAACTGGCGCATATCTATAAACATTTATTACACCTAATTAATGAACCAGTGAGCAATGTTCACTGTGACCTTGTTGATAAAACCTTTTCAAACATTCTCCTTCCTTCTGGGCTGCAGTTCTGTATGCTAGGTCTGCACAAAATGTTCTTGGAAGGGAAACACAAGTAAACATCCTTTTCAGATATTTCTAAGAGAATGAGAATTATTCCATATCCTGCCCTCCCTCTATATGTACCATGTGGGTAAGTAGTCCTCATTTTCCATCATGTTCTGTAGATCCTTCTGGAACAAAACGCTAAGGAGATACCGTTTCTGTTGAGATGATAAGTTCATTGATCAGAAATAAATATTGAGCACTAAGGAAAGTTTACTGTCATATGTTTTCAAAATAAAAGTTGATTTAATTTTAATCAGAACAAATCTGTGTTATGGAATGAGCATTGTTAAGTGGATTCCATTACACTGAAAAACTGCGGCTATGGCTGAGTATGTTAGTTGTGGCTCAGGATTCCTGTTGATCCTCTATTTTGGGCTGAATGTTTTACAGAAACAATTTAAAATACTTCTGAGTATTTTGAGCACAGACGTATCCCTTAACTTTCTCTGGCCGTATAGATTACTTGCGAGTGAGTTCTCCAACTTGAATGGAGAACAAAAAAATCCCGGTGTATGAAATACTGAAACATATGGATAAATTGAAGTCAGACTTGATTAAAGCCACACATGTTGTCTTGGAGTTGATTCTGACCTACTGAAGTTCATAGGGGGCTTCCTCCTTATTGCTGCACGCTAAAGATGGCATAAGTCAGTTCTAGAAAATGGATCGTTGCCATATTTTTCTTAGAGTTAGTGATAAGATTTGACTCTTCTTCTTTTGCTGTATCAGGGATATTGATCACACGGTATTATTTTTGTTCCCTGCCTCAGAAGAGCCATGAAGGTCGGACATGCATAGCCACAGTTAAGAGTTTAAAATTCCATCACCAAAATTACTTTTAATACTCTGTACAAATTTGTTGCAGCACTGACAGCGTCTGTCAGAAAAAGACCGTATGTGAGAAGGAAAAGGTAAGTCATTCTTGCACTGCATAGCTGGCAATCATAAAAGAAAGACAGAGATGCTTGTCCTTAGTTCTCCAGCCCTGACAGCTGGACAGAAAAGCTGAGTCATATTAACTGACTATTGGCAGGTGAAATAGATCAGGTCAAGCACATTCCATGGAATATGTCAAGTGCAATTGATCTTCACAGAAACTGTAACTTGATTTTCAACAGCACTTTGACATAATGATGAAGAATTTAGACTGCTTTTAGCTACATCAATCCTGTCATTTATGTGTATAAATCCTTTATTGCAACAGTTTTCTCTAAGATGTCTTGCTGATCCAATACTTAAGAAGTTTTTAGTTATCTCCAAGATTTTACCCATGAAAAAGTTGTAATTACATTGGTTAAGCTAGACTGCTTGGCTAAATTATAGAGATTTCAGAGAGGACTTTATATATTTAAGGGTGAGATGATCTCTTCTGCTTTGCACATGCCTTCTGTAGCCTGGGGGACCTTGGTTTTGCCATGAGGAGCCTCTTGTCATCTCCTGACCTGCATTGCAGTCTCGGTTATTGCTGCGTGTGCCTGCAAACTCTTCCATGATGTCTGACTCTTAAGTCACTAAAGACCTGATCCAAAAGAAACTTAAGTCAGAGAGAATCTGTTTACTCACATGGGTTTTAGGGCAGGGCTGGAAGGCCCATGCCTGCTCCCAGTGAAAGGACAGAGGATTGTCTCTGACTCTGAGGTGGGCAAGATATGGTTCTGCTTCACTAGTTACTAAATCTAAGGTAGAAGAGGACTGATTAAAGAAAGAAATGCTGTCACTATTAAATATGACCACTGAAGATAAACACAGATAGTCATAATTTCTGCTGGGAATAACATCATCAGGAGAAATATAATGAGCCAGAGGGACGGGCATCACGTCTACTGCTTACTCTTTCTGTTTAGCTGCTATGCCATAACATGCCAAAGCCAGCTTTGGATCTAAGTTTGGGAGGGTTTTTTTTCCAGAAAGATTGCCCAGTGTGTCTGAGGTTGTGCACGAGAAACAAACAAATAATAAATAAAGGACTCCCATAAGATTCATTTATTCAGAATAGTCTTTGGCCACAGGAGGGCAATACTGTTCTATAATAAATTTGACATGCTTTATTCACTGGAAATCTGGTTTGCGAACAGGTACCAGAGGGAGGAATGGGATTGATCATGTCTAACGGTCATCAAAGTCGTATTGATCAGAAAGTGGATTTATGCTTTTAGCTATGTTTGCAGGGGTTGACCAGTGAGTCCTCCCAACATTGCTGTGGATATCATCTTCTTTTTCAGAAAAGAGCTGCCATGAGATTTAAGGAGCTGCTGCTCACCATCCTTGGTTTAGATTGCTACTGGTTTATGCCCTCCTTCCTTCAACACTCTGAACTGGAGGCCAGTACTAAGAGGTGGCACAAGCAACACAATAGTGAGTACGGCAGCCTCTCATGGGGCTGGTGGAGGGTTTTTTGTCCCTTGTCCTGCAGCTGTTTCAAACTGAAGTAAGGAGAGTTTTAACTGAAAACAGTGAAAGTCTGAGAGTGTGTGACTCTCACTAATACTGGTAGGAGTATTTAGCTGGAAAGGGTGGATCTTATTTTTATTTTCTTTCTTAAGAAAGTTTGTGTGTTTTCCCCAGTGGCCAAGGGCATTTTCCTCTTTACTAGGACCCAGGCATAGGAGCAGGACTCCTAAATTATTAGGTTATTGATTCATGCCCTTGCTCTTAGCTGGTCAGATAAATCTTTCCTCTAGAGTCCTTTAGGCATATTAGTTAGAAGATTCTCCAGAGAAGCAAATGTCGTGGGTTTTAAATCCCCAAAGCAGATGGGAGAGTTGAGCGTGCCTACTCTGGCTTTTAGATGAATAGGAGGTACCACAGTTGGGTCTTGTGAAAGAAAATGGAAACTTCATTGTATTCTCTATGAAGATTAATCTGCTAGGAGTGCTTTGAGACTAGTGGATTTAACCTTTAAAGGGAGGGGAATACTTGGTTTATGTAGACTGAGAGTTTAGTGTGAGAGTGGTGTTGGGCATGGTTAGAAATGTAAGTACATTTGAGTACTTAATAAATTACTTAACATACTTCAATTACTTAAACATTAATATGAATGTAATTTGTAGGGTCTGGTTATCTCCTGAGTTTGGAGACAGTTGAACTCCCCAGACTAATAGAAAAGAACAGGAAGCTTTCCAAGGGCCAGGTCTCTCTGTGTTATTAGTGAGCCAGTAATGGTCTTCACGAGAAGCTGAAATTGTATTGAAAGTTAGAAAGGCATATTTATGAAGGATAGATTGCTAGCTTCCAAGGCAATCTTTCAGGTCAGTGGGAAATGAAGATGTTTCAGAGAACAAATGCTACTGAGCTGCTGCCTCTTTAGCTTCTGTTTCTGAAGAAAGGCTCAAAGAGGTCCCCTTCTGAAAGATCATTGTTCTGAGTGGTGTTTTTCAATCTGCAGTTTGCAGAGTACTTCTTATGGACCTACAAATCTATCTGAGACCTTTTAGTTTCTCTTAGAAGTGGCTATACTTGCACTGAATGTCTTTAAGGGAAGAAAGAGCATTTATGTCAGGTATGTCTTAAATATCAATTTATTTATTATATGCTTTACTTTTTAAAGTATGTTTTCAGTTTCATAATCCAGAACATAGTCTTTTCTTTTGCAAGAACAAGTTTTATTGCTTTTATTTTTAAACTTGCCTAAGGGTAATTGAAACAAATCTGATGGTTTCAAGGTGCTTGCAATAGCAAGGAGATGAGAAACCCAAGGAAAATGGCAAGTCCTTTGCAGTGCTGGTAACCCAAGCTGGAAATTGTCACCTTTCAAACTATTGGAGTAATTTTGGGAACTGGAATCCTCAAATGCTCAAAAAAGAAAATGAATTCCTTCTAGTGAGCCACAACCAGTGTTGCTTTGGCAAAGGGTGGGCAGTGATGATACAAACCAATGGAGTGGTATTTCCAAGCACCCAAGTTAGAATATTTAAATTTGGACTTCTGATTACTGAGGGCACTGGAGGAACCTCTATAAATATCCTGTAGGATCCACGTGTACACTTCTTTTCTGAGAGGTTTAATTTTGTTCCCTCTTTCTTTAGTAGCCCTTTGGGTACATGTTGGGGACTTATTGAAAGAAGTTACTTCCAAAAAGAACAGGTTGACTGTCATTGAAGAACCTGTAAATAAAAAAAAAAGTTATTTAAACCTGAATTAAGGGTAGTTTTCATGCCTCTGACAGATGAGTTCCTAGTTTGAGAGTGGTGGGTGATTGTTTACTCTTGTAGGTGAGAGAATAGTATTGATACATGTCAAGGGCATTTAAAACCTCTAATACTCAATTACGTAAACTAAAATCACCTCTGACCTCAGTCTGGAGAGAAGCTGTGTACCTTTTGTTAAGACTATCATTTTTAGTGAATAATTTTGTCTTTTTTTTTGCAGGGTTTTGTTGTCATGTTTGTTTTTGTTTTATCTCATTTGATGATGAAAAAGCACAGTGTGTGTGGGACTGTTCCTGAGCTCTAGAAATATGACAGCGCTTTGTCACTTTTCACTTACACAAGCCACCGTGACATTCAATCTGGAGAAAAATATTATTCCTAAATATTGGGGCAGATTTTTATTGTTGCAAAGAAGAGTGTGCTTTAGTCAGTCAGCTGTTCAACACAACATATCAACTTAAGCAACAAGAGAGGTTTTCAACAACATGGCCAGCACATACTGGAGGGGCATGATTTTTCTTTGGCTCTCAGGCTTCCCAAACTGCTGATATTTTACAGTAAAAATGTCTCATATCTTCTATTCAATCTTTAACAGGATGCTTATTAAATGTTATGTAGTAGCTGAAAGTTCCTGAGCAGTGATGCATTTGGCTCTCTGATGTATTGCTCTTAATTGAGTTCTCCTTTTGGCTCACGCACAGAACTATACGGACTGACAACTGCTGTCACCACAGGCAGGCAAAAAGAACCCCTGTAATCTGAAGTGGAGGAAGGTTGTGCTGGTAGTAAAAACTTGGCTGTTTCATGGCCTTTGAGAGATGTCATGAGTCTTAGAATAATAGGTGCTTCAATTGGAGTAGGAATTAGGGAGATATGAATATAATTGACCATGTGAATTGGCTTTATAGAAATTAAAATATGTGTGTTCTGTTGCCAGCTCTGTCACTGACTTGCTCTTTACCTTTAGCGAGGCCTTTAATAATTTTTCTCTTTCCTACAGTTGTTGATTTAAAGGGTGAGTCTTCTGGCATTGGACTGCTCTCATGTTATGCAGTTTGGCCAGGCCTACTCTTTTTTTATTGCTTCTAGGTCCTTCTCTAAAATAAATGCTAACAAGAAGCTCCAAGGCTGTAGAGACACACAACTCTGTACTCTTTTGCAATTGATTTTTTTTTTTTTTCAAGTGTTACTGTCATCACAAGATGTAGCTAATGGATCCAACGCCATGTCACAGGCTGCTCCTTGGTGATACACTGCAACAAGGGATGCTTATTTCTATTTGTTAGTTATTTATTCCAGGAAGAAAAAAAAAAAAAAGCAGCTTAAGTTTTTAAACCTATTATGCAGTATTCCAAAAGGTCAAGTTGCTGTTCTTTTTAAATACAATTTAATTGAAAATGGACAGTAGCCTGGATCTTCTTCAGGCATAATGAAGCAGGCTATTGATATGCACCATGTGTCCCTGATTAAAATCAGAAGGCTAGGAATGTTCAGCCAATTAGGCAATTTGAGAGACACTGGCCCAATTAGTTTGGGAGCATGGAGAAGCAGGTACACAGAAAGCTACTTTGTATGTTCCTTGTAAACAAAAAAAAAAAAAAAAAAAAAAAAAAAAAAAAAGAAACTACAAGGTGCTGAATTATGTCTAGGCTAATAAAGCCAATTAATTGGCTGAACTCTCTTGTTGCACTTTATTTGTCCCTTAGAAAGATTTGTCTGTAGCAGAAATTTACAGTGTAGATAAATATAACAGTAGGGAAACACAGAATATTTTTTCCATGAAACAAAATAACTATTCAGCTGACACGAGGGTTTTGCAAACATTTTCAAACCATGCACTAAAGATGAACAGCCAAAGACTTTAGTGAAGTTATGATCGTGTTTGGCTTTATTGACACCTGAATTATTCCTTTGAGATATTAATGCAATGATCAGAAACCAAAAGTATAGTTTAACATCTGGAAAAATCCTCTAATTTTGTATTGGTAATGTAGCAATTTCTCAATGCTTCATTTTACAAAGCCATGTAAGAGCAAGTGTCATTGTCTAATTCTCTAATTAACAGACTGACTTATTTAAAGAAGTACAGATGTAGTTTTCATGATAAATGGACTTTTGGATCATCTTAACCAGGAAACATTAACTGTGGAAGATGTTTATAGCCACAGACAAATAACTCCATATATTCCGAGTTCCAGTTTTTTTCTTTGTTGTTTATCAGAAATTGCAGCTTGTACAGACTCTTATGAAGTACAAAGACACATCTAGTGAAGTTGTATTATTTTGCAAGAATATGGCTGATCATGAATCTACCCAAAGTACAGAAAAATCTCACAGTAGGTTTGAAACATCAGAATTATCTTTTTAAATAGATGTATTTTATTAGATAAAAAGGAAATGTTTAATTAGCTCTAGTCTAGGAGACACAGAGGAGGTGTTCATTGGATTTGCCAAATTTTTCAAAGCAGCAGTTATTTCTAAATCGAAGAAAATATTATTTGACACTAATGAGTAAAGATGGGATAGCTAGCAATTCAGTCTTCCCCATGAAAAAAATAGCCACATTGCAGAGGCTTTAACTGAAAATTAAGCCTTTATGTAGTTTGCTTAGCTGGTGTTACAAAACATGTGCTTCACAGCTCCTGAGTGTTTGAAAAACAGGTTGATTTAATCACGGGCTCAGGGGCTTTATTCACATGAGCAAGGGAATTAAAGTTCAGCTACTTTGTTGTGGGCTAAATGTTAATCCTGAGGTGAGTGGTGCTGAGGTGCCTAGGAGATAGCACTCAATTACTGAAGGTGATGAAGGCTTTTTGGCAGCCTGGTGCCGGTTCATTGTATTTGTGTGGAACAAGGAAGCCACTGGAACAAATAAAATAACAACCATGAATCCTTCAGGGAATGTTTTAAGTCAGAATTGAGGAGTTTACTTCCTTCACCAGCCAAAAATTTCTGGTGGGAGGTGCGATTCTCGTAGTGAATGCAGCTGCAGAGTGGAGTCTGACAATACCTGTCAGATATTTATGTTGCTAGTAGGGGCAGCAAACCTGGGACATTTACCTGTGTCTCAGTCCTGTCCCAGCAAAGTCAGATGGAGTCATTTGCCATCTGTACAGGAGATTGTGTGGCCTTACTGCGGCTAGCTGCTCTGTGCTGGGAAGTTTAGCTTAAGCCGTAGTACATGGGAAAAGTAGTGAGGAATGCAGAAGCCTTCACTTTGCCAGAGCTGTCCTGACCCGAGGACGAGGCATAGCTCTCAGTTCCTCCTGTCACTGTATTTAAAATAATGAAGTGCTTGCTAGACTGTGGCAAATAAGTGTGAGAATGATTTTATAGCCTAGTAGCTGTGGTGTTTCCCTGAGAGAGGTCAGTGATAGACACCAATTTCTGAGTACCTAGTAGAAAATACTGGGGACATGGGCTGGGTCAGGGTCTTTTTCCAACAGGGTTCTAAATTATTCTTTCAAAAGAGTAGATTTAATATGAAGGTCCGAAGCTCTTATTTTCTAAAGAAATTGTAAGCGAGCTGTGTGTTAAAAGTGACTTCATACAGGAGTGGAGAACGAGGACAAATTACATATAGCTTAGGTGAATACTCTGACAGTCAGAGCAGAGTTAACAGAGATTGCATCCTCCTCTGGCTCAGTTTTGGGCAGGGAGGAGGCTGTGCTGCATTGCGAGTTGGATGGGGCTAAGAGCTGAGAGCAGTACTTGCCTTCATGTGTTCATCAAGATACAGGCAGTCCTGGGCATTTTAAGCACCCTCAGGATGAGGTGGAAACTGAGCAGGAGTTTTGAGGGGCCAAATTTTGGAAGAAGGCACCTCAGTCTTTTTATGGATGCAGTCCAAAAGCAAACATAGGGAATCTATCACAAGTTTATGCATTGCTCCACAAGTTCCTAACTTCAGCCTTGTACCATAACCGTTGCACCGTCTTCCTTTCATAGCACTGAGATGCAAATGACAGTATTTTGTCTCACCTGGCTGTAGTAGTGCTGGTGATGGGACTTTCACCACTCCTTTTAAGTGTTCCACAGTGTGTTAATCTTATTTTAGAATGTTTCACTTTTATGAACCTGCATTTTCTCTTAGATCATGTCCCTGTGTTATGCCGATTTATACACTCTGCATCCGCCCTTCTAAATAGATTCTTCCTCAGACCCCTGGAAGCACTGATCTCTATCCCAGCTTTTGCAGCTTTGCAGCGAGGCAAGAAACACCCACTGATTCTTAGATAACTAAATATGCTTTTCCAGACCACCACCATCACGAAGACATTACTTAGTTTTCTTGCCCCAAAGGGGGATATGTCGTAAGTTTATTAGCTTTACATAGACGTTCTTTCAAGACCTGGCAGGTGGAAGGAAGAAAAGATGATGTTTGTTCCAGGAAAGCAAAATGTTAAATTACAATGTTATAAACACAATTTTAGAATGTATTAAACAACAGAAATCCTCATGGGCTGTTCCTGTATCTACTGCACAGAATTCTAAAAACTTGTAAAAATATGTCTTAGCTGGTAAGCTACAGGGACTCTCCACTGTGTAATTTGCCAGTTGTATCCCATCTCTGGAGAACCACCTCACAAAATATACTCGTGAGGTTTTCCTCTTCCCTCTAAATGCAACTGTGGCATTTGAGGATGAGTTAGGAAGACCCTCTTTACTAAAATGCTACCTGGTAATCCCGGTCTCTGATTTGGGTAGTCATTTGTACTGTAACTTTGAAGGCTGTTTTGATGCTTAGAAAGTATTCAGGTATTAACTTGACTGTTATTTTTGGTATTTTCTGGGCTGTAAAAGCCAATACTGACCCTCCCTGTCCACCCTTTTCACTTCCAAATTAAGATATACATTAAAATGTCTCTTTAACTAGTTCCTCCCTATTCAGATACCAGAAAAGACTTTATAAAAATCTCTTTCTTAAGTTTGCACCATTAACAAATTAAACATAATTAAAAATCAATCCCACAGCATCGTATAATTCACATTCTTATACAAACACTGTAAGTCAACAATGTAAATATTAGATTAGATAACAGGAAATTTAGGCAGCATCCTTCTTTCCCTTCCATATTTTGTTTCCAGTGCAATGCAAAGACAGTGGGAAGAAAAGAAGAGCAACCACTTTCAGTGATTAGGAGAAAGAAGCATGCAAGGCAGGTAAACAAACAAAATACAAATAGACACAGCAGTGACCATGTTGATATATGAGAAACATTCTTCAGTCTGCTGTTACTTTTTCCTGGGAAGGCACTAAAATGTTGAAATGCTCTCTTCCAAGTAAGAATCAAGTCATAATTTCCTAAGTGTATTTTACAGCCGTGAGCTTCGGAAGCTATCCATTTAACCGGGAATGAGCACCAGCACTCATCTGTTGGTGGTAAATTTGCATGACTGATATTCTGAATCTGCAGAAGATCTTCTTTGTGTTTTAACGTACCTAGCACATCTTTTCCAACATGAATGATATTTCTCCAGGACTGGAGTCTTTGGTCCTTTGGTAGCAAATGCTATATGAAGCTTTCCCTGTAGCTGGAGAATTTATGTGGTCTTTCTGCCTTGGAGATTTTCTGTGTGAGATCATGGTTCATGCTTCAAGAAACTGTTCTCCTTCAGGCCACCTATTTTTTGTGATAACAGTAAGAGCATAATCAACTTTGAAATGTCAACTCTCCGTTCATCTTGAACAGAAAAATGACCAATAGTACCACTATTTATCAGGGAAGGCACTCAGATGATATTATCACATAGGTCTTATTTCCAAATGAAATCAGTCAAAAAATAGACAAGAAGGGTGATTAAGAATGTTGAAGTTACAATTTTGTTTCATAACTAGAAAAACACACTAATCAATGCACGCCTATGAATCTCTGCTACTGCTTCACAGCATAAAATTATTAAATTATATCAATAATAATTACTAGAGTATTAAAAACTGGTTTTACTTCCACAAGTACATATCAAGTACTTATCCTAACTAGTTTCAAACTGTCAATTTCCTTTGGTTTCCTTCTGCAGCTCAGAAAATTTTGGAAATTTTTATCATTGTCCATAAAAGCTTACTCTGTGTAATTAAAGGTGTATTTTGCCTAAAATTTGTATTTTGCTTATTTCCTCAAGCTTATGCTATTCTTCACATATGATGTACTCATGTATTGTATCTAAATTTTCCATCACCAGGAAACTTCATTGGCATACTTTTCTTTTGGTTGATGTCATTTGTGAAAACATTAGCTAACATCAGTTCCAAGATTAGTTCTTTAAAAAGTCCAAAAAGTAGAATCCTATCATCCCTGTCAACACTTAGGCTTTTTCAAGTTCCTTACTTATCTTTGAATTTTTTCCTCAAGTTTTAAGTCTCAATTTTAAGGCAGTATATGGGCTTTGCACCATAAGCAGTGCTTTACTGAAAAATTACATCTATTTTATATCTTATTGGAAGTTCTTGGATCTTAGCTCTCAACCTCAGATCATCTTTATTCTTTAAAAGACACCTGCCACTTACCAAGTGCTTTATGCTTTACCTTAGTCGTAGTCATAAGCTGAAAAAGTGTGCCTGTGATTATTTACCAAAGCTAAAATGTTATTCAAAGGAGAAACTGCAGCTTTCTCTTCTAGAAACTGTAAGTTCAATTTACCAGATGTGTTTAGGGTTCTGATAACAGAAGCATAGTAGCTGTGAGTCACCCATGTTTTTTTTTATGTCAGATCCAAATATATAGGTCTCTTTTGATAGTTTATACTCCAGAGTCTTGCCTCCAGAGGAAAAAGGTGAAGGAACAGCATCTGAAAATTAAATACCATATGGAGAACATGACAATTCATCTTTCCTGTCTTGGAGTTAGAGTTTAATTACAATCAAGGAACCCTTCAACCTAAACTACAATTGCATATTTTACAGCAACATCTGATAGTTCATGTCTTGCAAGTAGTTTCACAGAATAATTCGCATGTTTATACTCAGTTAGATAATAATACTTCTCTAAGAAAGGGCTGCAGCTGAGATGACAGGCAATGTTTTTGAGATGCCCAGGGCTTCACTAGTTTGTTTCTCCTCCCATTTTCAAATATGAAATTGTCCCACAGCTGTGCAAGCCTGATAGCAAAAGTCTGCTTTTTACTTTTCTCAATCAACCTCAGTTGGAAAAGTCTGAAACTGTGGCTCTAATGAATTGTCATAGCAAATGGTGCGGTTTATCTAGTCAAGCAGGTCACTACATGTGCGTACTCTGTCCATAGGAAACCTGGATGATTCTTTTTTGGACAAAATTATAGTGAGGTATACCAATAATTGTATCACACTGGTATCAGTCTTGCCCTACATTAACATAATACAGTTTTAGTTTTTTGTGATGAGGGAGTTGGCTAGGAAACATGATTGAGTTTTACCTGTTTGGCCAGCTGGAAATGTTTCAGCTCTGGATTTGGAGTCTTAACCCACATTGTGTACAGCTGGAAATTTCTCCTCTTTTCTAAAAGCCTAGCTCTTTTCTGTATGATAAAGAAAAGTATCTAAGCCAGAGAAGGCTGGAGAACAGGAAAGAAAGCATAAGCAGGCTCAGGTAGAATTAAAAATCAAAAGCAAGAATAGTGACTGTAGCGGGTTGGTTTCCTGTAGCAATTAAAATATAGATGAATCCAGATTTTTCAGCCTCAGATACAAAGGGAAAGCAAATTTTTGCTTGCATGTATTATAAAATGAATTGTGATTAATTTCACCCAGCTAATATGAGGATCCTCCTTTCTGAAATTAAGGGAGAGAAATTCAGGCCTAAATTTTTACAGCAGCCTTCCAGTACATAAAGGGGGCCTACAGTAAAGATGGGGAGAAGCTCTTCAGCAGGGGCTGTTGTGATAGGATGAAGGGTAATGGTTTTAAAATAGAGGGAGGTAGATTCAGATTAGACATTAGGAAAAAAAGTTTTACAATGAGCGTTGGGTAGAACACTGGACCAGGTTACCCAGACAGGTGGTGGATGCCCCATCTCTGGAAACATTCAAGGCCAGGTTGGCTGGGGCTCTGAGCAACCTGATCCGGTTGGAGATGTCCCTGCTCCTTGCAGGGGGGTTGGACTAGATGACCTTTTAAGGTCCCTTCCAACCAAACCATTCTATGATTCTGTGATTCTACAATTGTTTCCACTGTGCTTTTGGTCTTGCCTGAATTGGTACTTGAATAACAACATTGATAGAGAGCTATCCTGGTTATATGAAGGGCTTTGTATTTGTATTAAACTCATTATACACTGGTATTAGTGAAATATAAACCAAGCCTAACCTTTGTCTTTTCCTCGTCTTCAAAACTGGCCTAATACTTAATTCTTTTCATAAGGGTTGATGAGTAATAACTCCTGGATCCTCACAAAGAAGGCATAAAAGAAGGTTAGCCCTTGACCTATGTTTAAATTTCCTCTGTTGTTTAACATTCTCAAGGCTTTTTACAGATTATCAGTTGAATGCTCAGAACATGTGAATTATAGCCTCTTTGTCTGAAGATTACTCCAAGGGAGAGCTCATGTGCCCAGCGTCTTGTCTCATTCTCTCCAAGCTGGGAAGACACAAAGATACCCCAAATCCGAACTCTGCTGCCCATCGCACAGTGCTGGCTTCATACACCTTCAGAGCAGCTGTGCTTAATGGTCCACCTAGTCAATTTTGAAGTAAAAATGAATACATTTTCTTGGTCTCTTCTTTGAATAAACATCTCCAAGAGGATTAGTATCATCGAGATTGCCCTAAATGACTCCAACCTGACGAGCACAAATATAATATGATTTAGAGGTTCCGATTTTAAGATTGCTTTAATAGCTTCAAGCTGATCACATCCTTTCACAACTACTTGTTGTATACTAGTATACAACAAATCTAAGTGCCGTCCTATTTCTTTGCCGCCTGTTCATGTGAATGCCTCTTTACAGCAATCATCTTTGATACAAGAGCAACACATTTCAATGTCCTTACTTCAAAGTGAATGCTGCCAGAGAAAACACACCAGTATGAGTACTCAGACTGTTATAGGAAATGAGGGAATAAGGAGTTTGACTTAAACCCATCAAACAATTCTGATTGTTGAGAATTTTTTTTTTTTTCATTTCCTTGCACACTATGTGTTCCCTTAAATTTACATCAGGTCAGGCTTTTTGTTAGTAAGTGGCATTACATCAGAGAGGTCCACACACAAAAGTGATTGTTCTCTGTGTGCCACAGAATTTTGAGAATACCTCTGAAAGATTTGAAAGGCATCATAAGCATTTTTGAGAGAAGAAGGGTGGTTTCTTAAGCAGACACAGCAAATCCAACCGAAAGCTCCTTTCTATCTAGGCAAGTGACCTGCTTGAATTTGGTGGGGAGGACCGATGCCATACAGATATCATCAAGCTGTATAGGGAAGCTTCCTTCAAGAAAGAAGAAATGCCATAAAGACAGCTTTTAGAACACTATATTGACTTTTTAAAGAGGATTCAACTGTGTTGAAAATGAGATATGTGAATGTATTGCTTTTCCTCCGATGCAATTTTCAGGCTCTTGACTGGAACAAACCTGCAATCATTTTGCTTCTTGTCAGGTCTATGTCTCTGTCAGATGTTCCTTAAAAAGGCTATTTGGCAGATGTATAAAACAATTCGTATAAAAAATCTTAAAGGTTTCGGGATAATGTCAGATAGCTATGTAAGGTACTGATCAAATGGGCAATCGCAAACATTTCATGGCACATTGTGCTAGCTTCTTTTGCATTATCTCTGCCTTTCTATGTCTAAAACTAGACCCCTGAGGAAAGATTCAGGTGTATGTATTACTATTCCCTGCTCTTGCAAGAGAATTTTCAGCAGCAAGGTTGACCCCACTTCCACAGCAGGTTTCACAGTAAAAATATGTGGCCAAAATAGGTTACTGACACTTTGTATGCATTGAGAGATATTAACTTTACAGAAATATTAAGCGTGTCCATTAATCTGTTGTGAGCAATTGCCCTTCCAGTAAGTGATCAATTTTACCATTTATTGTCTTCTGTCCCAGCCAAATTATTACCATTTTGGAGCAACATGCCAAAAATCAGCTCTTGCAGAAGTTTACAACTCACAGAAATGAGGCCTATTAAATTCATAAGAGCTTTGAAAAACAATCTATACAAGCCTATGTACATCACAATTTCAGAAAGGCAACAATTATTACAATTTATTTTATTACTATTTAACCAGACAATAAATGAGGTACATTTGAACTCTTCGTAAGGCTTTAGACTATACAGTCTTGTAGATAATAGGCTTTACTGCAGATCAATGTAAAAACAAATGTACTTATGATTTACGACAAATAATTCAACCTCTGGGAATGTTTAGAGGTTTAAAAAGAGAAAAGTTGCCATGATAGCACATGAGATCACAATAGCTGTTCTCCACTGAGTGAGAGGTTTTTTATGGTTGACATTTTAAATGTAATGTTCAGGAATATGCTTTGATACATAAAATATGTGCAGTGTTTTAGTGTTGCTTTTAACTAATTAAAAAGAATGCAGAGTGCTTAAGTATGTCTGATATAGAGTGCTTATATCCATTAATAATTATGCAAGTATGGTAGTTTACAAGGATATAATTTATTTCTTCTAAATTGCTATAAAAAAATAAAAATTGTATTTAATTGTATTTATTGAGTTTTAAATAAATATCCTTTTTCTTGTCAGGTAGAATGGAAAAGTCACATATTTCATGAGATAATACTGTCCAGTAATGTTATTTTTGTCAATTCTGCCAGGCAGAGTTAACAAATTAGAAAATCTCTGTACGATATAAAATTCTTCACCCCTGTCAATAGTTATTAATGTAATTCTGTTTACTCTTTCTCCTAGGCTTTTGGTATGCTGTTGTGGCCATCTTGAGATTCAATCAATAAGGTACCAGAGAGCATTGCTATACTGGTAATGTTTTTGATTAGCAGATATTTGCTATTTCCTTATCTGAAAAGGATGGCTTGCAACAGTACATTTCTTCTCTGAGATGAGTGTATAGATTTGGGATTTTAGTGGATCATACAACGCTTTTAGAGGAAGTATTCATAAAATTTAGAGCAGTTTAAAAGTTTACACTGTTTTGGCATATGTTCCTCTATTAAGAGCAGGTATATATTTTGACTCTCACATACTCAGAGGCAGTCCTGCCTGTATAGCAAGCAAAGAAAAGAGCAAGTCTATGTAGGTGCCAAAACCCATTCTTACCACACGAGACCTCTGAACTCCCTGGCAATGTGTGCTGGGTTCTGGCATTAGGGGAAGACAACGTGAATGATATTTTTTTTTTTTTTTTATGTGACTCTGGCCTCCCATTTTATTTTGTCTTGCAGAAGACAGCAGGAGTGCAAGGGAGTCCTGAAAGTCAGTGAGGCTGCTGTGTGCTACCTTGTACCTATCCTGTCGCTTCTGCTCAGACACCACTGACTGTAGCCAGGACTCTTCTGTCAAGCAGGCAGATAACGCTGCCCGACCAGAAGCCTGGAGGTTTGAACGTAATTCTAGTTAGGCTAGATATGAGGATCATTGCTGTATTTTGAGTGGGTATGTGTTGGTTTTTTTTTTTTTTTACTAAAACAAATGAGGACAACTAGTCAATAGAGCAATTTATGAAGTGCTTGATGAAGTCTCCATCACTGGGAATTGTCGGTTGAGAATGCAGATTTTCTAATGAGTGAGCTCTGCTTCAGGCACGATTAAAATCAGGGAAGGTTGTTAGTCTGCCTTATGCTGAAAGTTAGAAGTTGATTTCACAAAGGTCCTTTCTGGTCTTTCAGAGTAGGAGCACCTTTTTGTTATCATTAAAAGCAAAACCATTTCTGCATCAGTAATAAAGTGCTTGTTTGTAATGTTAATTGCTTTGGCTTACTGTCTAATAAAATCTGCCACTTTCAAATTTATAACTGATTTTCCATTTGTAACAATTTGTAACAATGAGTAACGGCACCATGCAGGATGCTTTTTTTTTGGCTCTCACCTGCAAACATCATTGTGTGCTGGTGACTCCATTAACCATAATTTGAATGTTTTCAATCAGTTAGATAAAGAAAACATTAATTTTTAGGTAGTGCCAAATTTTTGAAATCAGTCTGTGATATGGCATTAAGTGAAATGCTTTGCAGAGATCTGAACATTTTATGTCAATACAATTACTTTTATCAGCAAGATTGAAATCTTGTCAGGGACCCTGCCTTCTATCAGATTCACAGCTTCTAGCTTTAGTGAAGAGAAAGAAAATTAAATATAGAATTTCAGCTTAATATTTGAAGTCAACTGAAGGACTAACCTGTCCTTTGCAAAAGGTAGGCTTTCATTTGCATGTCTATACCCATGGCATGTTCATTTCAGGAACTTAGATGTTTTTTATGTTAGATGTTTTTATCAGTAACTGATGGATGAACTGGGAGTTAGGTTTCATTTCACACATCACAGCTGTAGGACCATCCAGCTTGCTAGCTGAAGCAGAGGAATGTTGCAAACTCTCATTAATAGCTGTCAGAAGTTTTAATTTACTACAAAAAAAATCCTGATTCAGAAACAGCTTGCTGGATTCTCAGAGTGTAAGGGCATGCACTTTTCTGAAACCTTCCCAAAGCTGGTGGAAGTGTGTCTGTTTTGGAGCTAATAAATTTTCTGACTCTGTGAGCAATTTCTGCCTTGATAAAGGAAAAGAGCACACTACAAAAGATTTGTGTTCAGAGAATATTCTAGAGAATCACTTTGGCTTTTGCAAGTTGTCAGAGCTTGATTGACTTCAGTGGCATTGTTCCAGTTTGCAGAGTATTTGGCTCTGCTTCTGATTGTGCTTCCTTTTTTTTTTTTTCCCCCCTCCTCTAAACTTCCTCATCTAAAAGATTTCACCCCAACCTTGAGACTGCAGGTGTTCACATGTAGCTATTACAAACATTCAGCTATTTGCTTCCTTGTCCTGAATCCTAATCTCTGAGACGAATTCACTGCGTCTTGTGGTATCCTATGCGTAATTCAGAGATATTCTCCTGCATTTTGCTTATGGCAATGTCTAAAGTTTACAGGTGTTTTTTTACTCATCAGTATCATATAAACATACAAATACCCAGGTTAAGTGTCTGAATTTATCTGGGATATTCAGAACAGAAGTAATTGTATTTTCCTGTCTTGTACTGACAAATGCTTGGGAGATACTGAGATTTTCAGTCCTTGTTTAGTTAGCATTCAGCACAATCAACATGTTTTCCATTTAGCATTATTTATGTAGTACACCCGGAGAGGCAGATATATCCTCGCTGTCTGCTTCTCCACACCAGAGAAACTACTGATTAATAAAAAAGAATGCTACCTTCTCTTCTTAAGGGACTTTATGCTCTAGATTTTAAACAGGATGGAAAAAGTAATAAAAACATCTCTCCAAAACAAAGAGAGATACAAGACTCACCATGGAAAACACCCTTTCTTCCCTAACCCCGAACACCACATCAGCCACAGGGTGAAATATTCCTGTGTCCTCATCTCACAGGTAAAATGAGTTGCCCATTTGAGCATTATTAGAGAAAAAACCAATTAATTCCTGTGTGGCTGAAGGTAGAATCAGGTTTAGGCAGCCCTCGAAGCAGGAGAACAAGTCTGAGGTGTCAGAGACTGTCGAAACCTACATGTTGTTTGTAAGCTAGTGAAAGCTGAAGGAGTTCAGGCCCTCTGAAAACCAGATCATGTTTACGGAGGGCCTAGATCCTTCTGTTAACCAAGGAAATTTGAACACTTCTGCTGTATTTCCTCACTGGGAAGATGATGAGTTCAGATAAGCCTGCATGTTTAACCCCATTCCATCCACAGCCCCCAGCAGCTAGTCTGTTTCCTAGCAGATACTTGTCTAAATTTTTTTTAAGAACCTTCAGTGATGTAAAGTCCGGTTTTCCAGGCAGGCTTTTACAGGTTTTAATTATCCTAAATAAGAAAGCATTTTCTCCTTTGCAGCAATTTAAGTTCATTACTCCCTGTCTGTGCTCAGTGGACATGAGTAACGGTTTGCTGTCTTCATTTTTGTTGCAATCTTTAACAAGCTAGAAGACTGTTAAGTTTTTTCACTCTTTTCTTTGTACACAACCAGTCCAATCCTTTCAGGTTTTCATTTTCGCACCTTAAATACAGCACTCCTCTTTGTACAATATGACATTTTCACAGCGACATGTTTGCCTATATGGTGGCAGTAGGCAAACAAAGTCAAGTGCATGGAATTTCTAGGAGAAATCTTGCCAGTTGCCTTTTGATGTTCATGGTATATTAAAATCCACAGTCAAATCAAACTTTGTCCTTTATGCATTCCCACCAGATTGCTGCTAGGGATTCTTATTCTTATCACCTGGAAAAGGACATGGACTATGGTCCATAAAGTTTGCAGAGGTAGAAGTTATTAATGGTGCTAAAAGTGACTGCGAGAAATGGTGGAAAGAACAGGTCCAAATGACCAGTAAACAGAGGGTCAGATAGAATTCAGTGCAGATCAATTGATGAACGCAGGAAAAAGTTATGTGGACTTCACCCAATAGGCTCCAATTGGTGTTACCCCTTGGTGGGAAGGTCAAGGATTTTTCATTATCAAGTTCAGGGAAGGCAAACAAGGATCAAAGGCATGAAATGGCTTCTGGACAAGGAACAGTTCTATAAATTTTGAATCTTCTTACTGGAAAAGGGACAGTTTAGGTGACAGCCACCAAATCACAGCAATAGATGGGGACTGTTCTCCGACTTTTTTATAGAAAAGGAGTATTGAATGAAAATAATGGGAACCATGTTCTAATCAGACAGGAAGAAGCAGTTTGTCATGTGATGGGTTGTAGGCTTGTGAATGCCCTTGTCCGGCTGCTGGATTCAAAGGAATTTACCATGGGCTCAGAGAGAGACTGGAGAGTTTCATAGCAGAGAGCTTCACTGAGGGTAACTAGATACACAGAAGCGCACATACAGCCCAGGAATCCCCTGAAGAGATGATAGGTTGAATGTGGGAAGTCAGGGTAAAGTGTCATTGTTCTGAATTTTGGTGCCAGTGATTTGTGCAGACAGAATATTAGGCCACATGGACCTTTGATGTCACCCAGTACTGCCTTTCTTCCCGAAGTCAGACCAGTGCACTGCATTTTTGCCAGGTGCAACCAGTATTTCTTCTTCAGAGGAGATAATTAGGAAATTCTGGCCTTGTTAAAGACAAAGGCAACTTTCACATTGACATCAATAAATGGGCACTTCATTCCAGGAGCTTCAGCCACAATAAATTGTTCTGGAATGAAACAATGGACCAGAGAAGCCTGCCAGGATGTTGGAATCTCTGAGAAGATAATGCAAACTTCAAAGTACAGCACAATGTTAATTGGATTATCCCAAATGCACAGAACAAATACACAGAATGCTGACTGTCACAGAAAAGGACTTAAATAGAGTAATCTTTTGATTTATCATATTTGAACTTTGAGGTTTTATGCTTGCTCCCAAGAGCCCAGAAACAATATTCTAGAAATAACAGTTTTCTGAAAATGAAATTGCTGTGACCATACCATGGTAATAGTGTCTCATTCCTGTTTTGAATTACAGCAATTGAAAGAGACTCACAAGACCCTAGTCAAAAGTGAAAGGTTTAGGGCAGAGAAGGGCAGTAGATTCTGGAAATGATTTTCAGAGAGTTGACACTGCTGCCCTGTTAATGGTTTTATTGTGGGAGGTAGATATGGTGTTACACATGGAGAAACTTAATTAGAAGTTTAACTTTATTTTGCTCTAAAAGCCCTTTCTCTGTTCCTGAGGTGTGACAGCCTCATATGTTTGTTCTGATTCTGACATTGATCACTACAGTTCCAGCTATCATCCCCTGCAGAGCCATAACCAAATTTCCCTCTGAGGAGGATAGAAAATTTGTATATAACCGTATGGCACAAACACTACCTCTCCCGTCCTGTGGGTATACTGCTGGGGAGCAAAGACTATATGAAGTGTCACAAATGTGCTAAATACAAGAAAGTGCTGGCTCACTTAACAGCAATTTAGATGCTTTGTAAAAATCTTAGGCTTTATGGAACCATAATGAGATCGCATCGGTTCCCAGATAGAGCTTGGATGCCGAAATAAAATAGATGAGTACTTGAGTGCCCAGAGTGGGACTTTAATCCTCTACACAGAACCATAAAGCCATGATTTATATAGTTAAGTATGTAAAGTGAAAATATGTACAGAGATACCTGAAGTAAGCTGCTGCTGTTATTTATTGCTTGTTCTATAGCAGTGCTTAGTAATTCATTCAAGGGGCAGAACCTGGTGTATGAGAAGCACTGTATACACAAGTATCAGGAAACCTGACTGTTTGGAAAACAATGAGTATATTCCAATGAATATTTCAGAATAAATTATTCTCTATTTGTGTCTGGAAATTTAGTTGTCCTTTTAAAATAAGATGGAAGCATCAGTTAAAAGAAAAAGGTTCGTTTATTTCTAGTGGAACAGTTTTGAAGGGAATGGAAATACTGATAAAAAGAAAAGCCATCTTTAAATGGCTTAGCAAGATTTTTGTCCTGAGGCTTAAGAATTCTACTTCCCAGTGTAGACAGCCATCTGCTTTCCTTTACATTTGGTATGGCTTTCCATTCCTCGCAGAGATTCTCATTCCAGATTTTAGTTTTTGACAAAGTGATGAAGTTTAATGTTGGCTTGTGTGAACAGGCATTCAAATGAATGTGACTCCAGGTCAAAGTACACAAAACTGAGTATTTTAATGAGATCTGTGAAACCCAAACCATGAGATCTGTTGACTTTGGTGGGAGGTGAATCAGGGTCTTAAATGGCATGCTAACACAGATTGTCCATACAGATGTGTTAAGTTTGTAAGTTTGAAGAAGCGGTGTGATGCATGGTTCTGTGATTACTAAGCAACCAAGATGATGTTCTTTTTCTGTGTTGTATTTTCTAAGCAGTGGTGACACAGACTGCCATTCCTTCGGTGGTTTTTTTTGCAATATGGCAGATACTTCTGTCCCTTGGATTAATGTGCTTGACATCTCTGGTAGGATTTTGTCACACATTTGCCAAGCAAGGGCTTTGCTATAGTGGTGTGCAGCAGTTTGTGAGGAGAGCAAGGGCCCATCAGCCTCAGCTGGGAAGTAGGTTAGAGCCAGCTGTAGTGGGAATGGGGCATGAAAGAGCTACGGCAGCCATGGCCATATCAGTGAACTGGGACTGTGTATGTTACACCAGTACAGCAATAATGATAAAAGGAGCGGCCCCTGTTTCCTTAGTGAATATCTCGTTAATGACCTTCAGAAATCACCTTTCACTCATCTTCTTTTACAGCATCACTTTATATCTTCATAATGTATTGGTTGACAACAACTGACTGTGAAAGGATCCAGAAGTCAGTATATCTAGAGTGCTAAAGCCTTAATTAGTGTGAGAAGTGGTCTGATTGTAGGTAGCTCTTCAATCTAGCAGAGAAAGGTAAAAAGAGATCCAAGATTTGCAGGCTGAAACTAGACAATTTCAGGCAAGACATAAAGTATAGTTTCAATTTTTTTTTTTTTTATTTATAATAACAAAGTTATTATAAAAAGTTATTATAAATTTCCTAGAACAATTTATGAAAGTAAGAGTATTTCATTTAGCCTTAAAATTGCTAGCTTTGGTACTTAAGTCAAGTAGTTATACAGAATAAGTTGCTCTTGTCTTCTTGGATTGCATTGTAGATTGGTTTTTGTACTATATATAAAATATATTATAGCAAAATTTAAAGTCTGTCACAATGACTTATCAGTTCTAAACTCTTCATATTTACTCTTGCCAGGACATTCTCCTGCCTCAGCTATTTGGTTTTTGGTATTAATTTTAAAAGTGTACACACAGCTGCCAAGTAGAAGTACTGGGAAGTTCTCTGGGTTATGGATAAATATGATAGAGGCAACATTGAGTTGCGTTCTTTGAGTAAATACATACTTCAGAGGGTGGAGTGGCGTTAATTAGAAAACTGTGATCAGAGAACACTGGAAGAGACATGGCATTACATAGGTAAAGATGAAGAGGTAATGAGGGGTAATGCCATGAACTTCGGTGACTGGTAGGGCTCTACATGATTAAGTGTCTTGAGATCATGTTATTGTGGAGAAGTGTAGTGTGGAAAACCTAGAAGAGAGGCTCACCCCGCAGCCACAGCTACCCAAGCAATGAAAGTGGCTCCAGTAGTTCTGATAACGCTTCCATGCACCTTTTCCAGCAGCAGAGCACATCCCTGCCTCTCCATCAGCCACAGGACTGTCGTGCTTTCGGTGTGACATGACTTCTGACAGATTCTTGCTCACGTACTCTACCCTGATAGAAATCTTGAGCCTTGGCATTGCGCTGGCTGGCTGCCAATTAGAATGTTCTGTTTTCCTTCCTTCTTTCTTGTTTTCCTTGTCCAAAATTTAACTCCCGGTGAGCATCCCAGAGTAGGAGGTTATACAGATGTTTGGGAGGAGATACTCCCTTGGGGCTGATTTTCTGCTTGCTGTACATAGACATCTGCCTGCTGGCCATACTTCAGTATATCATGTTATATCTAGATATCTAAGTATATCATGGTATAACTATATCATTCATGTCTATCAACTAGGTATATCATCATGGTAGAGCATCTAAGTGTATCAAGCTGTAGATACATTTTAGTCTTTACTCTGAAGGCTCTGAAATGAGCTTCTTTCAGAGCAGTGATGTTGGAAAAGATTGACTAGTTGTCTGGCAATTCCTAAATTCTCTTTTTAAAAAATTCTTTTGTAATAAATGCTTTCTACCAGACATTCACCCATGTTATTTTATCATTCTATTAAAACGCACACTCAAGTGTCCCATTATCTAATAAGCTTGCTAATCTTCTAGGAAAATCATATTTGAATGCAATATATTTTCTGTTTCGTTGCTGTGAAGAGGTGCACATCCCTTACTCTGCTGAAGCATAGAAGTGTGTTACAGTCTGCCACCCCCAGAAGTAAGTGATGACACTCACAAGGTTCCCACTTCTCCAAAGTCATTTATCCAAGCTGACATGTAGGCTTTAAAAGAAATGTTATAGCTGGTAGGGTTAAAATCGTATGAGCTTCGTACAATTCACTTTTCATAAGAGGCACAGAGCTCTTTGTTATGCAGATCTGTGTCTGTGCCAGTGATGTGCTGCATCTCTCATGTGCTACTGTTCCTTCCTGCCATTATTCCTACATTCACATAAGGCGCAAGTGGGATCTTTAATGTATATTAAGCTGGGGAGAGGCAATTGAAGACATACTGAGGGTATAAAGTGATGGCTGCTGAATTTAGGGCCACCTTTGTACTCACCTTGAGGCAACTAACAGAAAATAATAGCAATGGCACCAATACTTTATCCAGTGCTTTTTGAGTGCAAAGCACTTTGCAGAAGTGGTTAGCAAAGCTGTAATGGAAACCGCAGCCACTTTTTGCCTCAGTGACTTTTCTATCCAGGAATATACTAACAGTGCAGTTCTGTGCCATGGGCTAATGTTGTCCTTTGAGGTGACTCCCTGGTGGGGACTTGCTGCATTTCATCCGGGAGAAAACTGTAGGTGGGAGAAAAGAGTAAGACATGAAAGATCAGAGAACTGAGGTGGTCAGTCATAACTGGTTCACATAGATTTTTAAGGGCAGCCCGACTGAGTAGTACTACTTATATGACAGTTTGAGCAAATACCAAACCTAGACGCCTTGGTGAAATTAGGCAAGTGATGAGAATGGTGTTATTCTGCTGTGGAAAGTGGATGCCTGGTTGGGGTATTTCAGAAGGAGGTGCTTTTCCTAGAGCACTGTAGATGTTTGCTTTGCATAGTTATCTGTAGCCTAGTTAACCTGGGAAATTCAGATATTGTTGGAGTGGGGGTGGGACCTAATTTACCAACCCTTCGTGGGAACAGGACATAACAGCTTTTTCAAAGCCTCCACTTCTGCCTGGACAGCTTGGGACATCTAATTTGTTATTTTGGCTGGCTGACCTGTGATTGTCCTGACAAATAATTGCAGGCAGGGGATTAGCATCCCACTTGAGACCACTGCAGCCCAAAGACAGGCAAGCTATTCCTACTGAATAATGCATAGTTAAATGTAAAATGCGTTTCCAAACCAGTGAAATTTTTCCTTCTTTCTTTTTTTCAAATGTCTTTTTTTTTTTTCAAATGTCACAAGTTTCAACTCTTAACATTGCAGGCACTTAAAACAGGTGCACTCCATGCTATGAAATCTTTTCACCAGGAGGAAGCTTTCATACCAAAGTGAAAGATAAAATATTTCAGGAGCTAACTTTTTTTCTGGTTGATTTTTTTAATTATAATTTTTTTCTGGTCCTATTTTGTAGATAAAACTCCCCGTTGCTTTTCCCCTAGATACAAAATAGCAGGATTAAAATATATTTGTGTACAATCTCCATTATATCTTTTTATTCCTATTTGAGTTGACATAAGGTTTCTTCTTGCATGTTTTGCACTGTCATTCAATGCTTCCAGCAGTCTCAGAGGTAGTGCACAGTCACTGACTCCTCAAGTCTTTTCTGAGACTTCCAGTGATGACACAATTTCATTAAATGTGCTGATTTATTTTTTTTTAAACAGCTTTTGCTTCCAAATGTTTAATTTCCCTCTTTTTTTTTTATGTTTTTCTCTTCATTACATCAAGTGGATGTGGACAAATGTAATCTTCCCTTTCATCCAGGTGTGCGACGGGATGCAGTCAGCAGTGTCTGTACGGGAGGCTGAGGGAGGAAGGGCACGTGCACAATGCTCAGCATCCTTCCCCATGGTCTGGAACATCTCTTCCGATACACATTGTGCTGTGGGGATTGTAGTCTGGTTTCCATAGGCCCCCATGTCAAGTTTCTTCGCTATTGCACAAAGGTTTCCATAAAGCAGCAGGACTAGTGGGAGAAAAGGGAGCGGAAGGGGCTTTCTAGGACTTTGTTCCCCTTCTGCAGGACAGGCAGCTGCTGCTGTGAGTGCTTAAATCAATGAAGCATTGAATTTGCTGTCTCCCCGGGCTTGGATCGTTAGCTGCGGTGTTATTGTAGGTGTGCAGGTTAATCTAGGCCTGTTTCAATTCTCTGGGGGTTTGAAACATGGGAGAAAAGCCTGATCCCTCAGTGATCTCTTCCTTTAGTGGTGACCTCCCCTTGGAGCAGCAGGGCCTGTGTACCCTACTGCATGCTAATAAGAGCTGTTAAGTGCTATTAATAAGAGGGCAGAAAATCTCATTCACGGAGAAATAAGGAGGGCTTTGCACAGCAGAGCTTTTGGAAGGTGCTGAGCAGAGCTTACTGGCTTGTAAAATTATGCACCGTTTTGTTTATAAACTTGCTACTGAGCATGATTAATTATTTTTCTTTTTAATGATTGCATCCAGGATGAAAATTATGGCTGGAGGGCTTAGATGTGGTGGTAAATATAACTCATGTCTAAAGCAGGATCACAGTTCAGGGAAAAAGATCTGCAGAGAGAAGGAAACCTGCAGAACTGAAGAACAAAGTGTGTATTAGTATCAGGTATAATATTCTGGGAAGGAGGGGTAGGTACAGCAAACAGGAGGGCAGAAATCTTTCCTAATGACAATGACAGAAGTGCTGTGGTCCTGGTTCTCCCCAGTCGTGAATATGTATAGCTCCAGCAGATAAACAAGCAAAAGCCTCTTGAAGCTAAAGCAGTTTGTGCCATTCAAAAACAGATTATCAGTGGTTGAAGACACCCTGAAAGTGAAGTTTACATTTCATTACTAATAATAACTTTTCATAAGTAAGTCTGGCTAGAAAACCACTTCAAATGGTGTGTTTCAAGAATAAGCTTATTATATCCAACATGGTCATGCTCTATCATTTGCAGGAGGTGTATTGTACATTATGATCTAAACCTATAATGAATTACTTCAAACATTACTGGATGCAACTGCTTCTTGAAAAAGCACTCTGAACATTTGATGGGGGCTGGATGGTCTTTCTGATCATAAGCAGCAGCCAAGCCAATAGAAGCAATCTTGAAATACAGAAATCAGCTACTTGAAACAGTAGGGATGAGTCTGCTGTCACCTGGTTGTTGGAACTGACCACTAATGAAATAAAATATCTTTTGTTTTTCACAGGTCAGTTCTGAGACACCTTATAAACATATGTAGAAAATGGTATTAAATATAGAAGGTCATAAAACATAGAAGGCCAATATATAACCAGAAAGAGGACTGGCAAATGTGACATGGAGAATATCAAGGCTATCAGAAAGAGGAAAGTTGGGAGGTTCTAGTACTGGTAATATATGATACTTTGTGCACTATAGTAAAAAACTTGTTAGGCGAGATTGTTAGACTAGATTATGTTATTATTTACACCAAAATCCATGTAATACTATTTACAGCTGGTGTATTTTTCTCTGAATTATGTTGAGATAAACTAGGACAAGAGTTGGCACAGAACTTTTTAGAACAAGTCTTTAAATTAAACTGCATAATATTGTCTTTGTTTCTTTTTGCCAGCATTGATTGGGAATTCTCTGTATGCTCATCTAATATGGACCCTCATCTTCTTCATGAGTCTTGTGTTCTTCCCAATGCACTCATGGCAAAAAGATTTCCAGGACAGTAGAGGATTATGTGTTATTTCCATAATAGATAGCAAAAATAATCTCCAGTTGAGTTATGATGTTGCAAGGAAGGTATTAAGACACCCTAAAATAATTTAGTGGGTAGAGAGTGGTGCTGAAGCATTTGCTGGATATTTAGGTTATGTTATTTCTGTATGTCCAACTGCAATCTATTGGATGTATGTAATGATGCATATATGCCTTTTGCCATTGGAGTTAACTAAACTGCAGACTCAAATATAGATCAAACCTTCATCCCTCAACCAGACAGTAAGACTAGAGTAGAAATGCTAGCCTGGTTTTTCCTACCAGCTGAGAAAACTGCTGTTTGCATTTGGGAATGTATTCCCTGCAGGGACAGACTCTTCTGGTGGGCCAGGCTGCAGCTCCCGAGTGTGCGTTAACACAGGAGCTTGTGAAGCCCTACAGCCAGTGGAAGCACACGTGATGCTCAACATGACTTTCCACCTGTGTTGGTCAGAGAAAAGCTACTAAATATCAGATTCCAGAACCTCTTCATTTTTCTTATAAAAGATATATTCTCTTCAATCTCTCCTTTGTACAAGGGGATAACATTATGGATGTTTTTCTTCAGGTTCGTAATCATGTGGTGTGGTAAATTCTTTGTTTTTCAGCTGCAGTAATACCTTCAGTGAGAAGCTCTTAAAATGGGTATGTGTGATCTGGTGGGCCAGAAGTTTCAGTGTCAACATGTGAACTTGCTCTAACCGCAGAAATTTAAAGTCATACCAGACAAACTAAAATGCTAGGGACTTAAGTCTGGCCAGGTCAAATCATTATATAAAGAAGGAAAATAGGTCAGAGTAAGCAGGAACTAATTTTCTGTTTATGGATTGTATATGAACATATCACTGGCCTCAATTTCAATACAAAATGATTTGCTGAATGTTGGGCTCTACCCAGCGGCAGCTAATAACCAGTTTCTGATTTTCTTAGTTCATGTTTTAGATTATCAGTGGCATCTCAACCTTTTTCTCCCTAGTCCCTATTAAAAGAAATATAATTTTGAGTATAAAAATTTAGTACCTTTGGACCCTATGTTATCATAGACTCAAAGTTCACTTTCTTTGAATATTAACTTCTAGAATAGCTAGAATATTTGTAGAAGATAAACACAGAAACAGGCACCCAGAGCAAATTCATTTAGTGCCTTATGACAAGGCTACTAAAGGCAATGGCAGTCTTCATATCCATCTTGATGGGCTTTGATTAGGTCCTTCAGGAACTTATTTCTGTAGGATTCATTCAGTTCTGTAATTTGTATTTCAGATTAATAAACAGATCCAGAGGGACAGAATTTACATATCACTCACAAAACATCTAATTCAGCTGTTTCTAGAAGCTGCTGCATAGCTTTTGCTTTCAGCTTCACTGTTGAATTTGAAATATTTTTAAATGTCATTACCTTCTGTGGCACTAAGCATTTTGCAGTAAGCAAAATGTCAGAGAGTAGGTATTCAAATTCCCTCACATTCTTGCTTGCATGCCACTGATGTAGGCAATTCACTCTTTCTGTGTCAACCATAGTTTTTGTTTCAATTAGTAAGACGGTTAACTATCAGAGCATATAATCCTCAATTTTAATTTTTTTTTTGTGTGGCTCATTGCCTCTCTTATCTGCTAATTAAAAAGGTTAAGCAGCCACTGCATTTCCTTCTGCCATTTCAGAGAAGTGTCACCCAAATTTATTTATGTTTTATATTACTTTACATTAGCATAGTGTACAAACTTATTTCTCACCAACAAACTAAACCCCATGATCCTTCCTGGAGCTTGGAAAACTGTCTGTGGTGAACAGGTCTGTGGCAACAGCTTGCTTTGATCTGTCCATCCCTGTATGCAGATTTTAATATTGAGCTGCTCACATCTGTCTTTGCAGAAATCTTGACTTTTTTTACAAAGGCTTTCCTTACCCATGGCATAATTTTTGCCATGTCATGTATTTGCCAGCCCAGTAGTTTCCTTAGCTGCATTTCTAAAATGCTGTTCAGAATTCATCACTTGCACTGAGTTGCTGGTGAGTTAAGTAATTTAAACCACCCCTAATTAAGTGAGTCCCAGAGACCTCTCATCAACACAACTCATCTCAACTCTTTATTCCTGAAATCCATAGATGTTTGGACCATTGGTGGACAGAGGCTGCCATCTCTCCTGCTGACTCTTTTGTTTCCATCCATCTGTACCAGGGGTGTTCGTGTCTCTCATTCCTTATCTACCACTTTGACTCTAAATTACTGGAGCAGTGGCCATCTTTCCTTTTTTAATTGAAGACCTAGAAGGGAGGAGTCCCAACACATCACCAAGGCAGATGCAAGCTGACTTTGTGCAAATATTAATCCATTAAGTGCTATATAAAAAGCAGACAAAAGGTAGTGATATATGTATGTCAGCTCAGAAACAAAATCATTTGTATTAAATGTAACAGCTTTCATCCATTTTCCAATCAATTCAGATTGCTCTGCAGTTGTATTATTGGATTATTCATGCTTAAATTGTAGACAGATGCCCTTTAAATAACATAGAAAAAAATTCTGAATGGAGTCAAACAAGTAAGAGACAAAGAAAGATCCATAATGGAACTGAATTATTTCAATTAACATCTGTCTTGCTCAGACAGTGTTATTGACAGAAGCAGGGCTAGGAAGTTAAAGTGTTGTGTTTCAGCCAAGCAGGATCAGTGGGATCCCTGCGCTGTTTTTGCTGGCTTTCCTGTTCTCAGCAGGAGCAGGGCTTGGTCCAGAAAGTGCTGAGAAGTTTCCACTTGCCAGGCCCAAGTGATTTTTTTTAGGGGGCTTCCAGTTTCTGCCCTCCCTCTATCCCCTCTTTCAGAGGACCTGGAGAAACCCAGCCTTGCATTGGGTGAGGGGCAGCTGTACAACATCTTGGTAGCGCTGACACTGGGAATTTACTGCCCCATCTAACGCCCCATCCTATAGACGTGTGAGCTACAGATCAGAGGGGTGTCAGATATGCAAGGAGACAACCCTAGTTTCTAGCAAGTCTTCCTTCTTGTCTACCCAAATAAATGCTGGCTAGCAAGCTGAGAAGCTCTGGTTGTTGTGTGGCTGGGTCCCAGCTCATCTAACATTTCAGAGCCACTCTCTATGTGTGCAGCATGCAGTACAAGGCCAGCAGAGCCCTGGCTGACAGTTCATTGTAAACATAACCTAATAATTCACCTATGAGGCCTTACTTTGTGGTATGTTTTGTCCTATGTTCTCATCATACACAGTTTCATTTTACTTGATTGCCTTGGTTTTTGTTGTAAATACCTCTGTATTAGAGTGCATGGTATGTTAGATACACTTACTTTTATTATTTTTCTTCTGTGGTATTTCACTCTGACTTTAAAGTTCTTGGCATGAAACCAAAAGATAAAACAAAACTCACAGGCAATATTAATCCCAGTAAGAAAGACAAAGCTGTCTTCTTAGGAAATCTCTATTAAGGAACTGCTTTGGCTGTATGGAGAAATTGTTGTTGCTCCCTCAGCACAGAAATAAACAAGGCAAAACAGCGAACTGAAATGACAAATTATTTCTATTTAGTATTAGAGAGGCATTCTGCATTGACAGTATCTCCCTGCCTGTGCCATTAAAATGGAGCAGGAAATAAGAAAATCAGAATGATAAAGAACAGTAGTGCTCATAATGGAGAGCCTTGAACATTGTGTAGAAGTAGGTGTTGCTCCACTTGACTTCAGAGAGGGCTGCATTGTGTTGGTTGGTGGAAGCATGCCAGTGCACTGTATTATAAAGTTTATAAAGAAGCCTGTGACCTTTTAAAATTACTACAAAATTGCAGCAGATTAACAAAATGCCTTAGCACTTAGAGTGGAAAAACTTTTTTAATATTTTATGTGCCCTGACTTACAGCAGAAAATAAATCGTTCTTTTGTATTGCAATAAACTTTAACTTTGTTTTCTAGAAGCAACCTGCATCCAAGAAACTATACTCTTAATAGAAATATTGAACAAAACCTAGAGAAAGTTATTAAAGCTTCATTTGGATGGGCAAACAGGCCATTGCTGCCTTCCTTTCTATTTGTCATCCTCTAAAGATGATATTGTAATAATAACAGATGTAAGGCAATAATAGATATAAGCCAAGTAGAAATACTCAGAAAACTGAGCAGATCATAAATCTAATAATACTGAGGAAATGATGAGTCTGATTCTGACTTTTTCTTATATTGGTGGATAACAATCAAGAGTGTCTCCTTAGCTACCAGGGGAGTTACCTGGGAATGAGTGATAGAAAAAGCAGTCCTTGTACCTTGTAGGAAAAATAAAAGACACTAAAATGTTGCATGTGATAGTTCAAATGTGAACAGAATAATGAATTATACTGCAAAATGAAAACGGGTGTTAATCAGAATGAGCACATTTCGTAAAGGAGGGTTAAGCCGTATTTGAAGTACTTTGGGAGGGCTTCACAATGTGGGGAGTGTTTACCAAGGTAATCTATTGCTTGTTTCTCACTTCTGTAGTTGTAACTGCGATGGATAGAGGACTATTGTTCTTAGAAATGAACATTTCACCAATGTTTTTCATTTGGCTGAACTGGAAAACTCGTTTGTGAAACAGAAGACGGCATCTTTGGGGCTGCTGCAAGCAGATCAGATGTTCTCTGAAGAGGTGTGTTCTACAGCATGAATACTGCCTACACCTGACAGCTTAGGAGAGGGACAAGGTACACCAGGTCCTGGCCTCTTGACCATGCTGAATCTTTTAAAATGTGATTGCATGTTGCCAACTAAAGATTATCTTTGTTGCCTTGTAATTCTAACAAACAGCTTTAGTGATTGGTTAAATTGCTTGGGCCATTTCAATCAAACCACAGCTGCTGTTTAATTTACAAAGCAGTTAGGATCATCCTCTAAACCCATGGGCTTTTCAGCTAAATAAGCAAGTGTGAACACTTTCTCTCTTCCAGGTATCATTCAGTAAATATTGCTTTATTACAGCTGTCAGACTTTAGATCAGTAACGTGCATTTAAGTAAATCAGTTGATAGGATTGTATATGTAAGAATATCTTCATTTCACAAGGCACTTTATCTCCCAAGACTTTCTGACTGAAGTGAGAGCAGTGCAGCTTTGCAGATGCGCTGTGCTCTGACAAGGCAATGACATTTGCGATTGCCTGCTTTGTGTCATTGCCTTGATATGTCCATTCACAGACAATGCTGTAAGATGTAAGGGAGGCCAGCTGAGACTGGTTTTACATCGGAGTCTTCAAATGATGGATTGGTGGATAAATATCTTATTTATTTCTTTCAAATGCGGTCACTTTAGCATTGTACCATCCACAGTTGTAATCCCTGTTGGCATACTGTACTGGAGAATTGACCAAGTGCATCTCTGTCATAGTCTTTCAGCCAAGTAAATGTCTGTCCTGTTGTTTAACCATCACCCAGGGAAGTGCTAGATATCATAGAATCATAGAATGGTTTGGGTTGGAAGGGACCTTCAAAGGTCATCTAATCCAACCCCCCTGCAAGGAGCAGGGACATCTCCAACCAGATCAGGTTGCTCAGAGGCTCATCCAACCTGGCCTTGAATGTTTCCAGGGAAATGTATGGACTGAGTCTAAAGACTTATCAGTTCCTGAGATCTGATCTCGTGTATGAAACCTGCTGGACTCTAAACTGTTTCCAGTTCTGATTCCACTCAGTTTGGCTGCTTATTTGAGATGAATGTCCGAGGGCTGTATTTCCAAACTGTCTGGTTACCCACAGTGTCAGAGCACTGAGGGGATAATATGGGATCTGAGCACTGCCTAAAATCAGGACTTGATGTGCCTTGTAGTGCAGAGGTGAGTTTCAAAATCTTATCTTACTTTTTGTATCTGTTTGTTTGCATATTTGAATGTATAATTTTTATGATTGCATTGCCAGAACAATTGGTATGTTGAGATACAGCTATTGCTTCATGTGAAGAAATCAGTGATTAATATGTTAAAAATTGATTAGTATTTGTGAAGTCAGAAAGGACTGAAAATAAAATTATTTTCTAATGAGAACTGCAAAAGATGGTACAATTCCAGTTTCCTCTAAGGCAAGGAGATCTTCCTCCTGATGCGGAAAAGAATATTATTTCCATAACAGTGGTGTTTCCCTTACTTACATTGTAGATAGCGAACCATGACTCAGTGACAAAATAATCTATTTGGCATTGACTTTCAGGGACAAAACCCTTTGGTAACTCTGATATGCAAGTACTACATAACCCACCATGTATTGCCATGAGAAATTAGTTCAGCAAGTATTTTTGTATCTTGTTTTTGGAATTACTGTCCAGAAATACTACGCTATAGTTTTCATAGAATTGGGCAATAGCGTTCTTTCACTGGAGGATCATTCCTGACGGTTAGGTGTGACGTATTTGCAGAAGAAGATTATGCAGTGACGTTGCTAATTATCTGATATACCATAAGGCAAGGTTGCCATCTACAAGTCATCCCTATCTTCTGTAAATTGTAGCAGACTCAGATTTGCTTGTCTAAAGGCACACTTTGTTCAATTTTTTTTTCATTTAAAATGGATGTTAATAATATTATACCTGACCAACATCTCAAAAACTAAAAGACAGTTTACTTATGTGATCTCCTTCCATTCTTGTGTCCATGGAGATGTAACATTTTGATTTTTTTTTTTTTTCTGAACCTTTAGGTTGAATATATTCTGTGAGCAGCTGCATTTCCCCCTTTAGAAAAAATTTTCCTACTCATGAGCATCCTGGCAAGCTTCAAGAACCTGAGTGAAGATGGAAATGGAAGCTATTTTGTTTTAAAATATTCTTTCCCCTATGTTGCTGTAAGTCTTGGAAGCAATGCACCTTTCATAGGCAATTCCCACTCAGCAGAGACTTGCAATCTGGTTGTGTTTTTACATTCAATGGTTTCAATTTCTTCTGTTATGACTAATATGAAATAAATTTGGTTTTGTTTTCTTTGTTAATTCTTGATTTTAAAATGTACAATTTGTAAAAAATAACTCTAAATCCACAAGATATAGTGTTCCCCAATCCTGCTCCATTTGCGTTGCCTCATTCAATTCAGAGAGGCCACAGATATCCCAGAACTCTACAAATTAGGACTTCAGTGCCTTCACTGGCAGTTTTTGAAGATACCTGTAATCACTTAATTTTTTTTTGTTAAGTCAGTGACACTGAAATATGGAGGGCTTCCATGTGTCTGGAGGTCACTCAGAAAATAGCCCTAATTGTCTGATGGATATCTATAAAGGAAAGTATTATTTTGCTTTACATAAAGATATTAAATGAATTTCAAGTTGGCAAAGAAAAGCACAGAAACGTAGGACATACCGTAATTAAAACCACTGATGAAAGCTTAACTTGGCTAATGTGTGCATGTGTATTGCAATACTGTTTTAATTACTGTAATCATAATTTTTTTTCCCTTCAAGACATCTGCCAATTTCAACATCTATTTGGCAGATTCTATCATCTTCATCTTACTTTGAGAAGATTCCAGCGTCTGTGCTTGGAGGATGTGTTGGTCAAGAGATTTGTTGTTGTTGGCTTTTTAGGTGGTTGTGGCCAGTGTGCTGGAAGACTCAGAATAAGGCTACATACAAATCCCACTTCTGCACTTCTCTGGGTCTTCTAACCATCCTCTCCAAGCTGAGGCCATGTCGTAGTTCAGCCCCGATCGGGACCAGACTACGCAGTCTCTCTCTCACTCCCCCCACCCTCCAAGAGAACAGGAGAGATAATATAAGAAAAACTGCTCGAGGTTTGAGATAAGGACAGGGAGAAATCCTTAAAGTTACCGTCACAGGCAAAAACAGGCTCGACTTGGGGAAAAATATTCATTTATTACTAAAACTAGCAGGATAATGAGACAGAGAAACAAGATAACCTCCTCCACACCTCCCACTTCCCGAGCTTAACATTATCTCTACTACCTTCCCCTTCTGAGCGTCACAGGGGGGAAGAGGGAATGGGGGTTGCGGTCAGTTCATCATGTGTTGTTTTACACCGCTGCTTCACAGTTGGGGGAAGAACTCCTCACATCCCTCCCCTGCTCCAGTGTGGGGTCCCACCCATACGCCACAGTCCTTCATTAAACTGTTCCGGCGTAGGTTATCTCTTCCACGGAGTGCAGTCTCTCCAGAACGGCTGCCCCAGCGGGCCCTCCACGGGCCACAGCCGCATTCAGGCATCCACCTCCTCCGGTGTGGGGTCCTTCATGGGCTTCAAGTGGATCTCTGCTCCTCCGCGGACCTCCATGGGCTGCAGGGGGACAACCTGCTCCACCATGGTCGTCACCACAGGCTGCAGGGGAATCTTGGCCAGGAGCAGCATTACTCCTCCCCCTCCTTCTTCACTGACCTTGGTGTCTGCAGCTGTTTCTCTCACAAGAAAAGTTCATTCTTCACAACAGGCTGGCAGAAGCCTCTCAGGATCTCTTCACATCATCCATCTCATCTCCTTTCCACCTCTTGCAGCCAGACTGGGCTGAGTTGGGCCCAGTCGGCCGCCTGGCAAGAGGCCAGAGGGTGAGGCCTGCAAGGCCTGCGAGGCCCGCACCTCCCCCTCTGTGCCTCTGCCCCCGCTCAGCTTCTTCACATCTTCTCTTCTCTTTTTTTTCCTGTTTTCCCCTTCTTAAATACATTATCGCAGAGGCGTTATCATGGAACATTCTGCTCCCAATCGGCTCAGCCTTGGCCAGCAGCAGGTTCGTCCTAGGCCTGGTCGAGTCCACTGAACAAAGGGGAGCGACTTCTAGCAGTTTCCTACAGAAGCTGCCACCTTAGGCCCCCCTCACTAAACAAATCCACAACAGGCCAGAACTCTGACTCCTGGTGCTGAGAGATGTCTCTCCCTTTACTAGGGCTCTGGTTGGACTGGGATATCCAGTTTTGGAAAGGTCAGATTTTTTTCTTGTGGTTCTTTTTCAGTGTTCCTTTCACTTGTGGCTCATGGACCAGGCTTTATGCTGCACTGGGTCCTGTAGTGCAAGACCAAAGCTCTGCTGTTTAAATCCAGCAGCCTCTGGGGTGCTGCTTGAAGATGTGGCATTGCTGTATAGCGCCGAATGGGTGCAGAGTTAGATGGCATCAATACCTCCCAGTAGGGAGAACAGAATGGCAGCTTGAGTCAGTGATGCTCAGCTTCTGCACAATAACCTTTTTTTCAGCATGCTACCCTTGTTTACATCCCTGCTAATCGAGCGTTCAGTTTTGAAGTGACAAAGGCTTGTCTGATAATTTTAAGTAACATATTCTGCAGGACAGCACACCGCCACAGCTGTATGCCTCCGGTGACCTCTCAATGCTCATTTTCTCCTGATATTAAACCAAGATATTTCAGATCCTCGGTGGCATTTTAAATGGGTCTTGGTTTGGGAAAGCAGACTATAAATGTAAGATAACTCTCATGATCATTATACAAACAACCCCACAAAGTTCACATTTCGCTTGGAGCAATTTAAAATCTTTCCCAGTGTTTTCAGGTATGTTGGCCTTAGAAGATCTTTTGAACTCATTTCTACTTCCTCTGTATTTAAACTAATTAATTCAGCTTTAACCCCATTCAAAAGGAGGAACTTCTGATGGAGCTGTGGGAGGCTGCATCAAAGGGTCATTAATATAGCACTGGGACAGCAATGTGTTCATTGCCCGTTTCAGTGGTTTTACTTGTGTAGTCTCCTGGTTAATGCCTCTTTATAGCTACTACAGAGCCAGGCTACCTGGATTTCAGCCTGAAATCCTCTTTGTCCCAGTGCTGACAAACAGGAAAGAAGATAGCCTGCAGTAAGACACCGTAGCGTGGGATGCCAGGCTTGCAAGTCGGGAGACACAAGGACTCATTTCTCAGCCACTGACCTGCCACGTCTCTCAGTCTGTTAGTGCAATTTCTCCTTCCACTGCGTCTCATCTGTTTTGTAAGCTCCCGAAGCACGACACAATCTCGTTTAGCATTTGCTCAGGGTGCAGAAAAAGAGAAGCCTCAAGATAAAATATTCCTTTTCTAAGCTCCTTG
>WHYT01016209.1:0-12848 GCA_009806455.1 Tetrax tetrax
GGTTTTTACCTTTTCTTTTTTTTTTTTTTTCCCCAGCCCCTATTTGCTCTCTTTTCAGGCTCACAGCGTCAATGAAATCTATAGTGTTTTTATAACTGATTTTTTAATCTACAGTGAAATAACGTATCTGATATGGCAGAACTTAACGCATATAAAAATGGCCAAGGAATTATTTTCTCCCACTTACTTTGCGGTGTCACTCAACAGAAAATATAAAGGCTCTCCTTGAGTTGTTTTTGCAGCATTCTTAGGCTTGATGCCTATGATCCCTGAAATGTTTTGCACACAAGTGCAGGTTTCTTGCATAATAGAGAAGATGTACACTTCTTCTTTTGTGGACTTCAGCTTGATTTTTTTACACTTGGACCTTGTTTGGAGCAATTTTGGTCCAACTCTTTTTTTTTTTTTTTTTAAATAGTTCCTTCTAGGTCTATTCATGTCTATAAATCATTGTATTTGAATTTCTTTTAACTGACAAATTTGAAATTAAACTCTTTCTTCCTCTTTGGCTTCTACTACTGTTTCTCCAAGCTAGAAATGTGCAGAACAGCAACAGCACATAGGAATGGCAAAGCTTCCCAGCTGGTCACAGAGCAGGACGGCTTCTGTGTTTCTCCTGCCTGCTAAATGACGTAGGTCATTTAGCTGCAGGGAGGGCTGAGGTTTATGAAAACAGATCCTCCACATACAGTTTCCTGAGTTCAGCCTGGTATATCTTGTAAATGTTGGATGTGGAGGACAGTACTTCAACTCATGGGTTCTTCAAACTGATAATTTTCCATTTTGATTCCTCCTTCAGATTGTCCTGGAGAACAGCAGTCGAGAAGACAAGCATGAGTGCCCGTTTGGCCGAAGTAGCATTGAGCTGACAAAGATGCTGTGCGAAATACTGAAAGTAGGAGAGCTACGTAAGTTGACCTGTTTGTGTGACCTCTGAGAGCCATGGAGTGAGTTCAGTGATACCTAAAGTCTATTTCAATGCAAGAATTTTTTTCTGAAAATCATTTCTCAGTATGGTTACGTATTGTACCCTGACATAGTGTACAATATGCCTATGCCTATTTTTCTGTGTCTCTTACTAATTTGTGAACATACCAGGGATGAGGGTGGAGTAGGGAAAATGAGCACCCGGTCGTTGAATCTCTTCTATATGAAACAGGGCAGTTGCATCATTTTCAGAGGGGTAAGTTAATTTCCCGTTGGGTGATTTGGTGTAGCAGACTTCATGGTCTTACCATTCCATGGGCCTGTCCATCGATTGGTTTTATATGAGCATCATAGTCATTCTTTGTGAGATTACTCATCTGAACTGACACATCCCATTTTCTCTTAGATATCTAAAGCTTTATCTAAATACCAGATGATATATGTATCATTTAGTCTAACAGTGTGATACGAAATACTGTATTTTAATACAGAGTAAACAAGCTGTCTTTGGCTTCGTTTACAGTCCCTTGACAAATTGTTAGATACTATCAAGCAGAAGAGCATGTCTGTATCTTCATTAGCCTAGAGTGTGGGTGTTTAACTCTATCAATGTACGTAAACTTCAGTTAGCCATCAGTAATGTTTTGGGTCCAGCTGCAGTCTGTTTTGGCAAGCACTACCACGAGCTTCATTTTCTTGTAGCACAAGCAGGGGGCGCAACTGAGATGCTTTGTCTCCCTCAGAGACATTTTCTGCCTTTTGAATTTTTTCTCTAATAAAGATTTTTCTTTTACCTTTACACCCCAATCCACGAGATGTAATGAGAGAAGAGCAATACAAAAAGCAGCAAGAAAGCCTGTAGGCATCATTGGTTCTTGTTCCTACCAGCTCTGTAACAGACATCAAAAGATCTGTTTTAAAAGTAGGATTTGGCTATTAATACATCTAAAGCTTTTAAATTCAGTGTCTTGAGATAATCTATTGACCAAAGGAAAAAAATCTATCTCTGTGCAATGGGCCAGGATAAAACCTGTGCATTGCTTGCAGCTTCCAAATTGACACTCAGTATTTGACGGACGGGGACAAATGGTACGATGTTTACTTTGGAATACCGTCCTAAGTAAACCAGAGTTATTAAGAAGCACATTCACTATGTCTGTAAATAAAGAGTTTAGACTATTTTAGATATATGGTAATAGTAATGTGTTGTGTAAGGTCCAGACTGTCGCAAATCTGTCTCCCTTAAAATAGCCTTTCGGCTGCAGTTGAGGTGTCTAGTGCCAAATCATGCATGGTAAATCTGCCTGAATTTTTCTGCTGGTAAATGTGGGAGGGACATACCATCTCAACAAAGCTGTAAGCCTATTTGAATTAAGTGCTAAAGATCAATTTTACTTTTGCAAATGCACGTTTACAAATGCAGAAAAATATCTGAAATCCAAAGTACGGCTTCGTGCATGGTAGTTTTGTGTATGTCCCGTCACTCCATGAGACTTGCAGTGCACTTTGCGGCTAAGAAAGATGATTGATCTAGAAGTTAGCCAGGTGTCTCAGACTTCTTCCTTGCTGTGGCGTAAGAAGACATTCAATAAATAAATCTCTTCCCCCGCCCCCCCCCGCCCCAGATGTGTTTGTTGTCCACATGCAGGGAGCTATTAGTATGTAGATTATTTGCCATGTGTGGTACTGCTTGTTCCAGTTGCTTCTAAATTCTGCAGATAGATCCTTTCATGTTTTAACTTTTTCATTATCTGGTCTTTTAAAGTGGAGACTGTGAACAAAATAAGAGGATTTGGGGTGGGGACTCAGTTATCATACTAAGAAAATATAAAAGGAAAGCTATTTTTGCTGTCTTAGCTTTAGAATGAAAATGCAATGTCTTTTTTTTGTTGTTGTTTCTAGGCATGGGGGGGTTGGTTTTGGTAATTTTTTTGTTAGAGTAACTCTGTGGTTTGGAAATACGGGGTTAGAAAACCTGAAAAAATCCCCAGGATAGCTCTGGCTAAGGGACGTTACCTTTTAATGTTCTGAAGCCACTGGCTTTGACGTTAGTAAAGCTGCAAGTCACTGGGATGCTAGGTGTGCTCGTTCACAGCAGGCTCCTGTGGTGTTCTTTCATAGGCACGTGACGTTGCATGGAGAAGATTTGATGCTGAGGAGAGGTGCACTGGTACTTCTGCTGACAGAAACCAGATGTAGCATGACTGACTTCTGTAAAGTCATGCTAATCTACACCCACAGAGCATCTGTCTCTGGATGTGGCAATAAGATTGCGTCGTAGCCTTATATTCACAGGGGACAGAGCTAAGGTTACCTCTAGCTCATCTTGATGATTCACCTGTTCATCAGTATGCTTCCTTAATGGTTTTGTTTATCTGGAACTCTAATTGTCATTATAAAAGGCTATAGTAAAATACACCTTCAAAATAACATACAGAAAGTAGATTTCTTGAAAATGGCTGTCACAAATGCGCATCTTAAATGACTCGTGATCAGCTGTATATTTTGTAGACAAGTACAAACTAGAGCTAACACCTTAGGAAAATGTACATTCAGGTTTATTGTTCACTTGAAAAAAAATACTGTATTGCTGAATAGGATTGGACATCTTAAAAATCAGTAGTTACAGTTTAGGGCAAAGGTGTCTCTGGTAGTTTGTATGTGTTAGGTTTCAAAATAGGTATTTAGGCTGCCAGTGTTTCTTAAGAAATTCAAAACTAGTCATTATTGTATTGGAATATAGAACTTTTCTCCTAACAGTTTCTGAATTGTATAATTTAAAAGCCACAATAAATTACCTTTGGCTCATGAAGTATTCAGCAGTGGAAACTTTCTTAAAGTGCAGAGTAGATAAAAGCTGCTAGACTGTCCATTATTTATGAACAGCACTTCAGTGCTGATTATATTCCTCTTGCTCCACTGTATTAACCACCTTCAGGCAACAAGAAGACATTTTGCCGTTTCTTTTTAGTCCTTTAAAGCATGCATTCATTCCAGCAATGACTCACAAGAAAGTATTAGAGGCAGGCCACCACTTCTGCTCTTGTATTTCCCCAAATCGAGGTACTGCACTTCTTAATTCTTTGGCTTTGTTTCCAAAATATTTGTGACTTGGAAATTCATCTCTTCTTCAGCAAAGCATTTAAGCGTATGCTTCAATCTTGTGTAAGTAAAGAAAGCTCAAGTGTAAGCTGTGCGTTGAGCATATGGTAACTGCTTCACAGAAGTGGACTTGCAGAGTAGAGGAGCTAAAACTTGAGAGAAAGATTGGTGTAGTGTTTAAGTAACATGGAAATTAAAATGAAATGTGTCCATCAATGAAATCTCTGAATCAGGAAGGAGTGGGATATTTGACTATAAATCTTTTAATCCTGTGCTGCTGTTGCTGTGAGAAAGGCATTGAAGAGAATGGCTTTAATGAGTAATTGCCAAGGCACTCATCTGGGCAAACACTATGGTAATTCTGATTTCTCCTGTAATAGCTTCCTTTGTATATCTTGGCTAACAAGATCATTTGCTTCTCATCCTCTGTCTCGGAGCTGACATCAGACAGTAACACTTACCCCGGTGATCAGTCCTCCTTCTCCTGTGGGGTTAAAGCACTTTGGCACTTGCACTGTCAAGTTTACAAAGAGCAGGAAAGATCAAGCCATTCATGTTTCCTCCGTAGTAGCTATGAAAGCTAAGGTAACCTCCATCTTCCCTCTTCTTCCTCCAAGTTTCAATACCTGACATAGATGCTCAGGTGAGAGGGAATACCTGTGTAACAGAGTCCTGGCTCTGTTACTGGGAGGCAGTAACATTGCAGCTAAATATGAAAATTAAAACCAAGCTCCAGAAGACCTTCCGGAACTGGAATTGGTAAATTTAATGGGAAGTTTGGAGTTCATTAAAGCCTAGTATTTGTCATAAGAAAGAATTTAAACTCAGCATTTTGCATAAGTAGCCCTAATCCTCCCTGATCTGTGCCTACAATGTACCTCTGCTCAGCATGTGACACTGTTCCTACCCTCAAAACCCCTTCAAACTGTAATTCCTGGTAGGAAGTGGTACTTGACTGTGTTGCCTGATTCAGGCAGAACTGGTACAGCTTCCCAGGCTTGTTGCCTTATTTCCATACAGGTTCAACTGAAATTGGTTTGTGTTGAAGCTGGTGAGGAGGCTCATAGCTGATAAATGAAGGATAAATTAGTACTGTGTGCACTGAGGAAGCTGCAGTCTAAAGATGTTCATAAGCCAATATTGTTGCATGCTTGAAGTTATTCTATAGTTAAGGCATGTCAGACTTGAGTATTTTTCAGTGTACTTTTGAGCAGGACACAGATGTTGAACTGCCACTGTTCCCATTTGATTGTTTCGATGGGCGGTGTTTAGGGGCTTTTGCAAAAATTTGCATTTAAGCTTTATGATGGACCACAGGGGTATATGCCACATGTCAGATATATGTATTGTCCTAAAGCTTCTGTTGGATAAACAACTTCACTGGATTTTCTTGCTTTTCTATTGTGGGGAATTCAATTGTCATGGGGTTTTGCTACAGTTGATTGATTTATTGGATTTTTTTTTTTCCTTGAAAGAGAAGATCTAAATGCTAATGTCTTATAATGCCCTTGATGCTGTTTGTACATGTTCTTGCTATAGATTTCTCATTAAAATTGTTGCCTAGGTTGCAGAAATGAAGTGGTCTAGAAATTCTTACATTATTGCCCCTTTATCAAACAGAATGTGCTGGGCGTTAGAAGGTATATTTGTGATTGTACCCATTGAGATGAAAGTAATCAAATCTCATGCTTCAAGGAGTAAGCTGATTGCTGCAGGGGTCAGGAAGCGCTTATTTGTCTTGGCACAATTTTTCCTTTGCATTGCACAGTCCGTGGAGTGCAGCGTAGTTTGTTTCTGTTGGTCTTTCTCTGAAAGCACAGTGGTCATTGTAGGGTCAGCATTCTAGACCTGAGGGCTTGCCTAGTTTGATTTTCGTTTTGCTACGGCACATCCAGTATTTTTATAACTGAATGTCAGAGTTTAAGTTTTTTTTCCCCTTACTTGAAAGCTAATTGCCTTTTCACCCTCCTCCTCTTCCTCCTTCTCTCAAATTTAAATAGAATAAAGCCCTAGAAATAGTAAATAAAATTAGATAAGGGAATTTTTAATGTTTTCACACTTCTTGCAATTTCATTTTCTGGAGACTGAAGCATTTTACAAGTCAGGAAGTGTTTGTTAGGAAGTTGAAAAACTTTTTTTACCAAAAAAGTATTTAGTGTAAGGTAGCAATTTTCTGTTTCATCCTGAACTTTTATCTTTAGACTAGACTAAAATAATTAAACAGAAATTCTTACTTCCTTTGTCTTAGTTTTTTTTTTTTTACTGCATTCATTCTTACGTATCCACCTTTTTATCCTCTTTCTCAGGCCATCACCACATCAGTTATCTCCCAGTCGTAGCAAAAATTAAGCATATCATAAGTGGAGGCTATAATATAAACAACATTTCAGTAGCAGCGAAGGGGAGGGGTGGAGGGGAAGTATCTAAAATAATACATACTGATCTTCAGTTTTAAGAGTTCCTTTGGAAACATTACTAGCAAATTAGCCATTCTGGACTACAGGGACATTAAATATGCTTGTCCTTCTTGATGCTAAGCTACCAACTTGCTGAGTGTGTTGGATTGTACTTTTCCTTTGTGTGATAGTAGAATCTTATTTTATCCAACAGTCTTCTATTCCTGTTTACCAGCAGAGTCCCATGAGAGAGACAGAATAAAGTTTTCTTTTTCTAGGGAGATACTGATTTCTTTGCAATTAACCTCTTCTTACTCTAAAAAGTCTCAATCTCTTCGTGCTTATGGTAAACTGTGAAGTCTCTACCAAATACCTACTGTAATCTGTGAGAATATAAGCAATGGAGCTGCAGACACCTTTTGAGCTCTTGCTTGTTTCATTTTTACCTCTGAGTGATGCGAGACAGATTTTGGGAAGTTACTTTCTACACATGGTGCTGATTGGCTTCTAAGTTTTTACAGTGTTGGCTTCTGGGTCAGTTAGCTAGCCACCCTGGTCTGTCTAGTGTCCTCTTGTGTTTTTTCCTATTGTCTGCAGCCATATCTCTGCTCTTTGGATCAGGGATTGTGACTTGCTTTGTATGTGCAAAGCGCTTAATCTTACTGTGTCCTGGGTGCAGGATTCTCTAGCTTCTTTAAAATTACATTTATTCAATTTTCAATATTATTAATAATAATAAAAAGCATAGTGTGTGGGAGGGAACTTAAAAAACACTTAAGGGCAAGAAAGAAGTGCGGATGTAAGGGATTTTTTTAGAAATTGATTAATGTATCCAAAAGACAACAAAGAGGTAACTTGGTTAAGCATGAAGAGCTCTTTCATCTGGTAATGAAAGGGATAGCAGGAATCAAGACCTGGAAGTTAAAGCCTGATAAATTCAAGCTGCGAGTAAGGTATAGGCGTCAGCTGTGGGGGTGCTGAACTAAGGAAGTAGCAGAACAGAAACCTGAAGAATGATGTGAGGAGAAGAAAAAAGAAATCTTGATGTTGTTTTCCTGTGATTACTGGAAGCTGTGGCTTTGGCAAACTCAACGCCTTGTTAGAATAACAGCTGTAACTTGTTTTAAAGTGGTTATTGGAACCCAATTCTAGGATATATTTTTTTTAATAGACTATAATGCATGCTGTAGTATCTTAAAAGTCTAGGCATATGTGACAGCAAACAAGAAATATTCAAATATTTTGGATTATTGCCATAGGTTAAAATATTTTGGATTATTGTCATAGGAAAAAGTATGGATAAAATAAAATCTTCAAAATATCTCCCATTGTGAAAACTACATCCCTTCTGAGCTTAGAGAATTTTCTTAGCTGTTCTTTCTGTGCATTCCACGGTCCTTCTTGGTTTCCCAAGAAGATGTAAGTGAACACTGTGAAAAATACAACAACAAACTTCCCTCTTGCATTGTTAGACATTGGAGCAGGCTGCCCAGGGAAGTGGTTGAGTCACCATCCCTGGAGGCATTTAAAAGATGTGCAGACGTGACACTTAGGGGCATGATTTAGTGGTGGATTTCCTTGTGTTAGGTGAACGGTTGGACTTGGTGATCTTAAAGGGTTTTTTTCCAACCTAAATGATTCTATGATTCTAATGGTGCCTGCCTTGAAAAAGGAAACAACGGGCAAAGTCTTGTAATATAATTCAGGCTTTTGAAGCTCATTTCAAACCTGCAGAAAGGAGCTTCAGACTGTTGAGATGTAGCCAAATGTTTGTTGCTGATCTGGAACAATTTTTGAACGTTTTAAGGGTTGGTCATTGTTCAGGGACACTTTAATGCTAAGCAGATTGAAATTAAGAGAAAAATCATCTTGGAATCCATTCTGGACCTTCTTTTTTCACTTTGTGTTAGTATTTTATAAATACAGAATTATTAAAAATATCCAAAGTCTCTTGTATTTTGCAGCAAGCTGTGCTTCAGATCTGAAGTAAGCCTTCATGGTTTCACAGCACTGCTGTGCACCAGACTGGAAATTTTGCAGCTGCTCCTTTTAAAAGAGGCATGTAGTTGCTTAATGAATTGTACACAGAATTGAACAATGTATAAAAGACCAGTGTTGTTTCAATGGCAGCTTTCAGTGTATTTTAATGTGGTTTTGTGTATTCTAGAAATGTTTGTGTTGGCAAAGCAGGAGGTTTTTCAGGGTGGAAGTAAGATGTTGCAGGTGAAGAGGTGCACTTGAGGATTTGATATCTGGAATAGGCAGAGTGATTTGGGGATTTGAGGGCAATTGCATTAACAGGATGTCTGTTTACATGAGAACATTATTAACTGCTAATTCCTGTAGTTCCTGAGACAAGACTCCTTCCAAAGGCTAGAAAATGTGCAGTATTCTGGGAAACACACAAGGTCTTGCAAAGAATACCCCATCCTTGAGTGGCTGAATACCCTTGTAACCACCTCCTGCTAAATTGGCTCGGAGATAATGAATCTACCACTAATTGTCCCAGGCTGTCCCTGTACATGAAGCTTCATTGATGCTTTTGCAAGGCATTGGAGGCACTTCTGGATTGCTGTTGGCTCTTGTCGGAAAGCTTTACTCTCTTAAACTTTTTAACTTTGCTTATTCTGAGTAAAATAGATACCTTTTTAAAATTTGAATCTGTGAGGGGAGCTTCTGAGCTGTAAAAGTATTTAAAATTCAAATTGCCAGGCTTCTGAAAGAGAAGATCAGGCAGAATGCCCTGATGCAGTACTAACCAGGGGTAAGGCAGGCACTGAGTACAGCTTGGTTGCTTTTATCTGAAGCTTTTCTCTGGTTAATACATCCTGCTTCTCCAGCCATGCACTGTGCATTGTGAACATGCCGTTTGTGTTTATTCAGGAAGCCATGAGGATTCCTTCTGTTGCTTGGTGGACCAGACACATGAATACAAATGTTCTCAGAAAAAAACACCAAAGCAGGGAATAATTAACTTTTGTCATATAATTGTACTGAACTTTTGGCATGACCTGATTCTGTGGAAAGCAACTTTAAGCTGACTGATCATGTACCCACTTGAAGTTGGTGGAAGAACTGTTTTCATGGAGGGGTTATACTTGGCCATCAATCATTCCTAATCAATTAAAAAGGACATGCCCTTGTTTTATTTTTTTTCAAGAATGTTTTCTCAAAGAGTTGGTCAAAACAACAATGAAAACAGAGTAATAAGAGCCTGAGATCTCCATATATTTTCTTTACATTATTTGTCATTCACTAGCAGTATTTAATTGTAAAATCTGAATGACCTACCCTTAATGTACTTTGTTGTGAATCTTTACCAGTTGAGCTCTGTCTTTGCAAGTAAAAACAGCTGTAATGGTGAGTAACCTGAAGTACTGGAGCTGTGCTGTGAAGGTGACGCAGATTTTTAATGTTGAGTTATTGGTGTTACATACATGTTGAAATACCATCTGTCACTTTCATTTCTGTCGAAATGCTTACTAATGAAAAGTTTGAGAAAATTAGCTTGTAACAGTTAAACTTCACTTGCCCTTCTTGAAGAAGCATGGATTAGCTGGAACTGTGACAGGAGAAAGCTATAGACCCTCAGGCCTTTTACAGACCTTAGAGATGTTCGCATTCAGCGAGAGCTTTTAGTAGTGCTGGCTAAGTAGAGTAAAAACGGGAGTCTGCAGGGTTATATTTTGCCCTGCTCTATGAAGAAGGACTCCAAAAGTTGAGTATAGCCGTTCTTGAAACTACCTTTTCGGCTTTACTTCTGTACTCCACATGTGGCATTCTCTATTCCTGGATTAGCAGAAACTTTGCATAAATATTTAAATATCATTGAATGCATTTTCATGGCATATTTATTTATATGTGATAGGGAATTTAATTTTTTGTTTCATAACATTTCTGATTGCTATGTGACACAGTTTTGCAATGACTATCTTTTGTGAGTTGAAAAATAAGTTCAGTGTATTTCTTAAGCATAAACCTTTAATACTTGTGCATAACGGAGAGGGAAGGAGATTCTTGGTTTGTGGAGAGGAATTCCAAATAGCCTGGAGAATTGGCTTACGGCATTAAAACAACTGTAAATGTGACGTCATGTCGTGGGGTGGAGCCAGGAGGTGAAATCATGACCTAGAAAACTTTACATTAGGATCTCACATCTCTCCTGTACGGCATCGGAACATAAGCATTGGCACATCTGGCCCGTTTTCTAGCTAGCATAGCTAAGCTTTCTGTTCAGTTATTTCTTGAGAATTTTGAAAGAAGATGGCCTTAGTTATTCTTTGGGGCATACAGTTCCCCTCACGTTTCTTGTGCTCAGTGTGTCAGGAAGTCCATAGGTACTCTCAGGACGCTCCTCAGAAATAATGGAGTCTCCTGTAATTCCTGCTCACCAGTTTTTGGGCAAATTAGAGCTGCAGTCTTTGTACACACTAATTGTGTGCCTGTATATGTTCATAAGTCATTAGAGGAATGTAATTACATGCTTCTTACTCCAAGAGCCTGTCACAGTAGGTAGTTTATTAGTAGGGACAGGCATGCATGCACCCATACAGACTCTTGGTCTTTGTCTTTGAAGCCAGGTTGTCATATGAATTTAGGCTCCCATAATTTTTTATTTCGTGTACTGGGGATATCACAACAAAATTGAGCTCTCTGTGCAGCGTTATTAGATATGTAAATGCTTTCTGACAGAAGAGTTGTTAGCTGCCCCGAAGCAGCTTTTAATGCACTGTGCCCCTTTGGTATGGAGAGCCACGACTGTTCTGAGTCTTTCCAAGTTGTTTTTGAAGGAAAAATTCATGGTTCGAGTTAGAGAGCCTTTTTCATTACTGAAGTTTGTACAGACTTTATTTTTCTTGCAGTTTCAAATCTGTGTTAACAGACCTCTGGCCTCCAGCAGTTCTAGATTCTCACTCTTTCAGGATCAAGCTGTCTGCTTATTTTTCCTGGGCCTTTGTGTTTTATATGTGCACAGCTTGCTAAGTTACTTGCTAATAATGCCCCACCTGGCTGGTGGCTCTATTTTCTTCCCTAATTACCACTACAGAGCATCAGTTGAATTATTCTATCAAGCTTCTGAGAAAGGACTTAAAACATCCATCAACTCTATCCAGGTTTTTTGTCTCTTCACATCAAAGACCTACTTGGTGACAGACACTTAAAAAAATCATAGCAGAATAATATTAACTGTAGGCATGTATGAAGTGACTGAGAAGGAGGTAAGGAAAAGTGTTGGTCTCTGTTTATCTGAAGTCAGTTATCGAGACACAAAAAGTAACCAGTTGATTGTGTACATACAAGTGTGAAAGAGCTTTTGGTGTGACATTGACTTAAGCTTTTTGCAATAAGTTTTCTTCTGATGGCTAGTAAGTCCTTTGCTCCTTGGCTATATTTCATTTTCAAGTTTATAGCCTTTCAGTGCAAAACATAGCTTCTATTTGCATAGTAAAATTCTAAGGCAAGAATCTTTGATAGTTTGTTTTTTGGGCCTCTCCAAGCAGTCAATGAGAATTAAGCACCAAATTTACCAAAACAGAAAGCAAAGGTAATCACCTTATAAGCAGACATTTCACTTGCGTTTGTCATAACGTTGAGAATATATTTTGTCCCTCACATGTTCAGGTGTCCATCGTTTTTGGTCTCTGGTGCAGAATACAATTTTTTCATCCACATCAATGAGAGGACATGGGTTAGCTGAACCAAATAGGACAACACAATGGAATTCAGCACAAGTTCCTCACTGGGTGGAGCAGAGCCCACAGGACAGAGTTACAGGCTCTCATCTTCCAGGTTGTAGGGTGCACAGTATCTGAATGAATAGCTCAGTTGCTCTTTGTCTGAGCCTTTTAGAGTAGATGGCAAACCTCACCTCAGATGTTTCAGGGTGTATACCGAAGCAGGAAAAGTTACCTTAAGTCTTAAACAGGCAAAAAATTGGCTGAGCCTTAACACGGGAGTGTTACTGCTAAATGTGTTTTTGCTGCAGGCAGAGACTGCTATCAAAATAGATGAAACAATTTTGGAAGAGGACAAAATTATCAAAGCCAGTGCCAGTGAAGAAAAGCCATGAGGATGTGAATGACTTTCCACAGAAAAAGGATTTGTATGTGTTTAGGCCCCAAATGCATTAGTTAATCAGGCTGCAATTAGTTTTTATTTAGACTTCTGATTTTTATGCTTTGCAATAGAAAAAGTTCTTATGATTCTTGACTTTAAGAAACAAAACCAAAACCAAACCAACCAAAAAACACCACCCCCTCAATATATATTTTTTTTTTAATAAAGCATAAAGATTCAGGATTTCAGAGGTGACAGTGCTGCAAGTATTGAACAAAGACAAGCTCTGTGTTGAGCTATGGTGCAATTTGACCGTTGCTGTGAAAAACAGTGAATCTTTTGTTCTGGAAAGACTTCAGACTTTAA
>WHYT01016209.1:23715-91616 GCA_009806455.1 Tetrax tetrax
TAATAATGCCCCACCTGGCTGGTGGCTCTATTTTCTTCCCTAATTACCACTACAGAGCATCAGTTGAATTATTCTATCAAGCTTCTGAGAAAGGACTTAAAACATCCATCAACTCTATCCAGGTTTGTTGTCTCTTCACATCAAAGACCTACTTGGTGACAGACACTTAAAAATCATAGCAGAATAATATTAACTGTAGGCATGTATGAAGTGACTGAGAAGGAGGTAAGGAAAAGTGTTGGTCTCTGTTTATCTGAAGTCAGTTATCGAGACACAAAAAGTAACCAGTTGATTGTGTACATACAAGTGTGAAAGAGTTTTGGTGTGACATTGACTTAAGCTTTTTGCAATAAGTTTTCTTCTGATGGCTAGTAAGTCCTTTGCTCCTTGGCTATATTTCATTTTCAAGTTTACAGCCTTTCAGTGCAAAATATGGCTTCTATTTGCATAGTAAAGTTCTAAGGTAAGAATCTTTGATAGTTTGTTTTTTGGGCCTCTCCAAGCAGTCAATGAGAATTAAGCACCAAACTTACAAAAACAGAAAGCAAAGGTAATCACCTTATAAGCAGACATTTCACTTGCGTTCGTCATAACGTTGAGAATATATTTTGTCCCTCACATGTTCAGGTGTCCATCGTTTTTGGTCTCTGGTGCAGAATACAATTTATTCATCCACATCAATGAGAGGACATGGGTTAGCTGAACCAAATAGGACAACACAGTGGAATTCAGCACAAGTTCCTCACTGGGTGGAGCAGAGCCCACAGGACAGAGTTACAGGCTCTCATCTTCCAGGTTGTAGGGTGCACAGTATCTGAATGAATAGCTGGGAGTGAGAGAGAGACTGCGTAGTCTGGTCCGGATCGGGGCTAAACTACGACAATAGCTCAGTTGCGCTTTGTCTGAGCCTTTTAGAGTAGATGGCAAACCTCACCTCAGATGTTTCAGGGTGTATACCGAAGCAGGAAAAGTTACCTTAAGTCTTAAACAGGCAAAAAATTGGCTGAGCCTTAACAGGGGAGTGTTACTGCTAAATGTGTTTTTGCTGCAGGCAGAGACTGCTATCAAAATAGATGAAACAATTTTGGAAGAGGACAAAATTATCAAAGCCAGTGCCAGTGAAGAAAAGCCATGAGGATGTGAATGACTTTCCACAGAAAAAGGATTTGTATGTGTTCAGGCCCCAAATGCATTAGTTAATCAGGCTGCAATTAGTTCTTATTTAGACTTCTGATTTTTATGCTTTGCAATAGAAAAAGTTCTTATGATTCTTGACTTTAAGAAACAAAACCAAAACCAAACCAACCAAAAAAGACCACCCCCTCAATATATATGTTTTTTTAATAAAGCATAAAGATTCGGGATTTCAGAGGTGACAGTGCTGCAAGTATTGAACAAAGACAAGCTCTGTGTTGAGCTATGGTGCAATTTGACCGTTGCTGTGAAAAACAGTGAATCTTTTGTTCTGGAAAGACTTCAGACTTTAAGGACAGTGTAGCTCTCAGCTTTTTAGTTTTATTGCCTGCTTTATGTGTATCACTATTTTTCAGATATGTTTTGTGAGAGGTTTGTGATCAGACTGGAGTAATCCCGGCAGTGACCAGCAGATGCTGTTAGAACTTGTGGCCCTGGTACCAGCTAAGGGCTTAGGTGATGATAATCTTTGCCTGAATTAATGTACTAGAGTCCAATGTACTTCCAGTCTGTAAAGTTGACCACCTTTTCATATAATAATCTATGATCAGGGTTGTCAGAAGCCTGTCATCTGGAAGGACTAGAGCATCACTGATCTACGATAGTATTTTGTTGATGTGCTATATTTGAAGGCATTAAAAGTCTTGAGGGTTATTTGTGAGGTATTCTTGAGCTTTACAGGCATATGTTTGGAAGAGTGTCCTGGAACTCTTCTCTTCCTTCAGCTTTTGACAGTGGAGCTGTCAGCCACCTCTTCAATTTCTTTCCCCTTGTGTATAGCAAAGGGTAGTTCTAATAATTATTTCCTTGCATTTGAAAATTACACATTTGTGAACACCTAGCACATCTACAGGATTTGGAGTGCAGCTGGTCTAGAACTCAACCTGTTGTATTCTCTGGCTGTGCTCTATTTGTGCAATGATGAGGTTCTAAGGTTCCATTTGATTTCCCCCCTCATTTTGAAATGGCACATCATCATGTTTTAGGAACATTCGAGTTGCATTTTCAATCTTTTTTTCTAATATTTGCATATTAATAAGTCATTGAAAAACATTATGTGAATTTTATATCGTGGTGAATATATTATCAAATCAAATGGCCTTTAAGGGTAATTGTAGAAAGTCACTATCAGCTAGGGAGATTAAATTTGATCATATTCAACTTTTTTCTTTTCCCATTCAGTTAAGTACCAAAGACTTGGAATTGATGCAGGCATTTCAGAAATGCCACTGAAATGCTTAAGAGGAGGCATATTTTGTGGGGTTTTTTAGGGATTTGGATTGGTTGTTGATTTGGAGGTTTTTTTTGTTTGGGTTTGGTTTTGGGGTTTGTTTTTTTTTTCCGTAGGAAATTATTTATTTTCTTTGAAGTCTCACTTGGATTTAAAAAAAATACCCTGATTTATATACTCAAGTTGAGGACATAAAGCTGTTCCAATCTCTGCATATGCAACTTTAAAATTTTTTTTGTATGTAAAAGGTGTTCTCTTTACCAGGCAATTGAGAGCAAGGGGAAGAGGTGGTCTCTTTCCATTTTTAAATTAGGAATGGACATCCCAAGACTGACTTAAAAATCACAAGATATCTCTTACTTGACACTTTCTGCTATTTGTTTTTTGAGACGGCTTTATCTGCATCTATTAGAGTAAGCTTAGAAATAAATAAACAGTACGATTATTTTTATCTCAGTAGATAGAGTTTCAAGATGACACCAAATATGGTGTGACATGAAAAAAACTCAGTTTATTGGAACTTCTGCATTAGGTAGATGGAGCACTAGGTAATAATGGATGTATTAGGCTGCAATTTTCAGGGACCTTCATGAGAGTTAGAATTTAAAATCTCATTGAATTTCTGTCCTTTACACTTCCCAGTTAGCTGCAGTAGCAGCATCATCTTCCATTACTTAGCTTTGAAAAAGCTGAGCTGACCCTCAGATGGACAAATTTACGCATCAGCTCAGCACACTGGGAGAGCTATTTCTGTCCCCGCTCACTGACAATGAACAAATAACTGAGCATTTCCATCATCAGCAGTTCCTTTCCTCCTCTCTTCCACCCCCAGATTCCAGGGGTGGGTGGTGACAGCTTGAAGTGATTAGTTATATTTTCAGATACCTATTCATTTTGAAAATTAAAAAAAAAAAAAAAAGTGTTTTTCCTTGTCACTGCTAAATTATGAATTTTTAAATGTTTTTGTAGATGCTTTGGTAAAGCTGCCACGGTTATTTTCTTCTGTTATTCACTCCAGTTTAAACCTTCCTCTGCCGTATGTGTGTGTGTGTTCCTCTCGCTTTCCCGTTAAGTGAACTTCTGCAAAATCCAGTATTACCGTGCCAGTATTAATGGGAAGCAAATCTTCACATGCATGGACAGTCACACCACAAGTGATGTGTTTTACTGGGGATGGGATTTCACTTGGTATGACAGGGGACAGTATTCCCAAAATGCCTTACTGGAGGATTGGTACAGGCAGTTGTAAAAACAGGAGAAAGGGTCTGATGTCACCCTCTGCAGCAGGGTATGCACGGCACACATACGTATGCAAAATGTCCCGGTGCATAACAGCTAATTTACTCAGATACTAATTCTCACGTTCCTATGAAATTCAGACTTGCAGTAAACTTGCCCAGGATTTTTTTCATGGTTTATAAAACTCCTGTTTATCCATTCACAAAAGAGATGCAGTGTCATATGATTTGCATAAGGAATTGGATTGCAGTGTACGTGTCTTGAAGTATTTATGATCCCGACACAGTTAAACAAAAACTATTTTTGAAGAACAAGATAAAGGAAAGTCTAGACAAAAATAGAGTGCATCTTGTTCCTCATGGGAAGGCAAAAAAATTACTACACCAACTCATTCTCACTAGGCTAAGCTGCCTCAGTGGAGCAAACCTTTACGTTTGGTATGATGAGTTCATATACCGTGGTTGTGTCAGGGTGTAAGAGGACGCAGGCCAGAGTCTGTTTCTTTATATCCAAAAGCTCTTGACCTTCTCCCCCAGCAGAGACAGCTTTTCACAGATGTGACTATAATATTACCAGTTTTTGTAGCTAAATGAAAAGTTTGTACCTGAACTCTATCAACTTCCACAACTTGCTATAGATAGTGAACAATTGTGTGAAGATTTGCTATCCTATGTATTCTTCCAATATTAGTTTCAAAGGAAAGAGTCCAGGTTAGCAAATGGGTTAAAACCTAGGTAATTAATCTACTTTTCTTCCAGCTGAACTAAAGATTAAGCAAAGATGACATATGCAGTGAGGTTTAAAACACAGGTGCTACCTGAGAAAAGGTATGTTCCAAACAAATTTTTTTGAGGATTTGACTTTGTACTTCACTGAGCTGGGACATGATCCCAGCTCTTTTCCAAGCTTTCCATACGAGTCTAGCTTCCCTGTGTCACCCTCTAGGTCTGATTCACTGAATGCTGCCTCTCTGCAGCAATTAATGATTATATATCTGTAAAGGAACCCCAAAATGCATCAGAAGGCAGAAGAGGAGGCCAGAACTGCATCCCCCTGACAGTTTCGGGGAACCCTATGACTTCTCATGTCTGGTACAACTATTCTTTCACAAAAAAAAAAACCAAAACCAAAAATTCCTCCTGGTATAGTTGTATTGGGAAAAAAATTAGCATGTAGAGCAAGCCTATTTTTATCAAACATTCATTTTGAAGGGTAGGCTTCTGTAACTCCTCTCATTAGTGGGAGCCCATCTGCTCACATTTCTTCCAAGGTAGTCTGACTTGTGTGTGGTGTGTGTATGCATGCATGCACAAAGGTTCCCAGTTCCAGTCTGTGTTGATTCCCATTAGGCTTCAGGCAGGAGAAGAAAGATTAATGATTTGGGAAGAGGAGAGAAAGTTTCATGCACTTGAAAACTGGAATGGTCTGACTCCTCTCCCTTAAATAACAACCATATATAAATAATGAAAAATTTGCTCATTTAAGCTACAGTAGTGATGGTTCTTATTGCCCAGTACCTGGGCACTGATGCGAAGCAAGATTTATTTCTCATGTGCTTATTATATATTACAGACTTTTTCGTCCTGTTTTCAAGTTGTGTCCTGCTTAGTATGGAGCGAAACCCTCCATACAGAGTGTTCCAAATAAATATTTGTTCTGGTATTGCAGTCTTGCAGTGTTTTCATCCAAACAAGCCATATTACAGAACCTCTTGTGACAGTGTCCATTTTATTGCAATGGAAGGATCTGACTGAGATCTGAGGGAGGAAGTTCTCGTCTCTCCCTCCCCACACTTGTGTCTGAGAAATGACAAGAATCATACAGCAATAGGACTTCTGGTTTCTGACTTCTGTTTTATTACTTAGACATTTCACAGCTGATGTGAGCTATGATTTGAGAATTCCCAGGAGCAGGACTGCAGCCTTTTCCCCTTTACCACCTGCGTTTCTCAAGTGCCACAGGCTTTTATTACAGCTCTATCGGAAATCTCAGGAGTGCCATTCACTCAGAACAGATTGATGGTGTTTTGAATCTTGTGGTCTTATTTTGGTGCATGTATAAAAAGCTGATTGTGTTTTTAAGATGTAGAAGAATCTATTTAGTGACAAACCTTTAAAGCTGATGAAGAGCCTACTCACATTTCTTGCAGATTTTTTTTTTTTTTTTTTTTCAATTAAAACCTCTTTGATCTGTCATACATTATACCTTGAATTTCTAAGGTCAGGTCAAGGATGTGTTCATTTACATTACTGTGTTCTGAAGAGAAAGAAAAAAAAAAAAGTATTGCATATATGGGACCTACTTCTAAAAAAATGCAGAAAAAAAAAGTGTTGCATATATGGGACCTACTTCTACAAAAATGCAGACCTCTTCTCTGTCTCGTTTGTGTCAGAAATGAGAACGATGGCTGTCAGTCCAGTTCTAGCTGATGCATGTTCATATTGTGTAATTGTGTTTCCAGCAGCTCTGCTCTGCGGTGGGTTACACCAGGCTTTCTTGAGAAGATTTCATCTGCAGTCGCATGTGCTGAAAGCTATATTTATTTTTTTTAAATGGAAGCTTAAAAGTTAGTTACACTAGGGGATACCTTTTAAGTGTAGCAGACACGGATACATCACAGCAAAAAGTAGTTAGGACTTAGGCAGTGGCTGATAGTTTTGGATGCTTCAGTTCTGGAGCACTTTAAGCCTAAAGTCCATGGGGCTCAATTTTCAGAGTGTTGAATTACCTTGCCAGAAAACAAGGCCTTTGCTACTCTTTACCACCCAAATAGAAGCCCCAGAAATTAACTTCTGAAAGGCAAGATCAATGCATTCGCTAGAGGTTTCCTGCTCTTGAGAAATGGACTGTATCTTTAAAATACATTAGATTTAAGTACAGGTTTTTTCATCTAGGAAAAATGTAACAGTGGCGGTATTAGATATGATGAAGCCATTACTTCTGGAGGTGAAATATCACTGTCGTACGAAACGGAAATCTTTGTGCTGAGACATCCTTTTCAAGAAGAGTGCACGAGCCTGTCAGTATCTCATTTCATCTTGACCAAGGGGGAAATGCAGACGGGAATATCCCAAGGAACTGTATGAGCACTGTGCTGTAAGGAAGGAGGATTACAGGGAGAACAGAAACAGAAAGGAGGGATGTTAGGTATATGATGTGAACAGATGCTGACTGCACGTAACAGTACGAAGAAGTCTGTTTTCCACTAAATTTTCACTTTTTCTGTCTTTCCTCCCTACCTCCTACTTTCAAAGTCCTCCTGTTCCACAGTGCGGATTGGTCAGCTGGCTTCGAGATAATTGACTTCTGGCAAGCCAGTTACCTTTCCTGTTGAATGAAAATGGATTTGAGTAGATAGATGTGCTTGGCTAGAAAAAGAAAGAACTGATGTATTTTGTGATGGTAGGGGCAGAATTCAGGTTGACCTATGCCACTCAGAACAACGGAGATGAGCAGGTGTGAGAGTGGCACAGCTGGATCAGTAAGTAATGCTAATGGAGCTAAGATGGCAAAGGAGAAGAGCTACTTTATGTGAAAATGGGTTGAGTCTTCCTAAAGTTGAGTGCTTGTAGTCTCACACTGATTTGTTAAATGATGTAGATTTGCCAGCTTGAGCTCACAAATTCCATTCCACTAATGAAATTTAATTTTTCGGTGCATGACTTCTAATTGGCAGGTTTATAGCCTGCCTGAAATTGGCACTCAGAGGCAGGAGCCAGATGTTCCTGAGGCGGATGTCACAAAAGATTCTTTAAATTAAATCTTGGTGGTTGGGGGCCTGCTTCTAGTCCAGCTTTTACTGAATTGAGGCAAATTTTAGAGAGGTACAATGAAGGTTATGGTTACCTGCATTTTCTTGTAGTAAGTCCTATCATTTACACCTTTTTGGAAGCCTTTATCTTTCGATGTTAAATCTTTCAAGTGATTAAGTGGAGGTTTTGGTCTTTTTCTTAGGACTTTTAGTAAGACATACCTTAACTCCATTTTAACCCAGTTACTCCAGGGTAACTAAAGGCCAGGGCAGCAACTCTTCCAGTGTCCTGGGAATCGTTAGTACCAAGGGAAAAGAGGCCAGACTTGGGAACAAAGCTGACTAGGGTTGTTTAAGCAAAGCTTAGCAGCCCCAGGAGAGGATTGATGTCATTGTAAACACTTGATATCGGAGTTGTACCTACACAGAATGGTGTCAGTGCATGCAGGCTCGTGCCGTTTGGTTCCTGGGCCGCAGCAGGCTCTATCTAATTTCATGTTACATATGGATTGATGGCACGGAGTCACCATCTCAAACAACTGGAGCTCACGTCTTCCTTTCAGCTCCTGTGTCAGAGGCTGTTTGAAGTGACCAACGATGCTTCTGCACAGTTGGTGGTTTTGTGCTGAATATCTGTATTGGTTGAATATGTTCAAGGTTTTCATTTACTTCCCAGTTTAAATCTGGATATTTTTGGTGTGAATTTTTCTGTTCTCATGCAATTATTTTTCTTAAGAGGGATAAATCAAGTTACCATGTGCAGTACTGTATTGAGATAAATTAGTATAATAATGATCATTGTTATTACTACTATAACATTATGTATTGCGTTTTTTATCATTAATTTCAAAGCTTTGTTTAAGAAGAGGTCAGTATTGTTCCTGTGATCTTGTAGATCACTCTGCTGGCCATAATAGAGCTGATGGTAACATCTAGGCAGTAAGTTCTTAAGGCAGCCAGCATAGCTAAAGTCTTAATGGATTCCAATTGTGCCTAGACTTTATGGTGATGCACAGTGGAAAGAGAGGTCACAGGTGCTTTTGCCCACTCTTGGAAGCCTGGTTCTATTGCAGTATTGGCACAGAGGTGCTAGAATAAAAAGATATCATGGACCTCCCTCCCTTTTACTGACTCTTAGAGGACAATCGACACACAGGGATTGCACAGGGCTCCATCAGCATAGACTTCACCTGTGGAAGTGCCCCGACTCTGCTCCAGGCGACTTTAGGTGGGCTCTGCCACAGTTGGAGCCAGGTCTAAAAGGCACAACTGAGCCAGGGGATGTAGAAAAAAGCTAGTGTAGAAACTAGATGTGCTGTTGATAGGAGGAAATATGTCTTTGATGACTAGAGTTTGAAGCTGTTCTCAGCACATAGAATCACTTGTCTCCCCAAGGATCTCAAAATGGTGACTCCGTGCAGAAGATTATGGGGATGTGTTGGGGGTCTTACATTAAATTTTGCCTTGAATTATGGACTGTTTTCTCTTCCCTCCTCCCTCATCCTTAAAGAACAGAAGACAAAATGGAAAAAGCATGTGAATAAACAATTTTGGGAAAATATTTCAGTAAGGAAAAGCCTACAAGATGGAGTCTAATAAATAATTATTTAAAGATAGAGTCGTTTGGTGAGAGTAAACAATGATCTTCTAGCTGTGTGAATGAGCTATGGCACAGATTATTGAAAGACCACAAGAATCTCAAGCTAGACTGGGGAGACTTGTTGCTTTTAAGGTCCGGCAAGATTCACAGCTGTAAGGATGAGAAGGATGGCTAAAACACAAGAAAGCATGTTCTGCTTATGTTTTGTTGTGGTTTTTGTTTTGTTTTGTTGTTTGGGTTTTTTTTTTTTTTTCCCCATGAGTTAATTAAGCTCAGTGGTGAGATAAGAGGAGGATTTGGAAATAAAACTATGAATTGTTATGAAAATTATTTGTTTAGCTACACTTTATCTTTACAATACTATTTATATCTTTGGGGACACCTTACAAGGAAAATAAGTCAATAATGACTTTCTCTGTCTGGTGATACTACCCTGAAAAATTTACTTGAGTCTCCAGCTGAAATTAGATGAAACAATTGCAAATTTGCTGCATTTTTAAAGGCAGGAAAGGAGAGATTTTTTTTTTTCCTGTATATTAAAAAAAAAATTAGCTGGTTCATGCTTAATTTCACCTCCTTTTCTTATAGAGGTTGGTTTTTGTGATCCAAGAACTATCCTACCTAGTTAGAGAAAGCAAATTCCCTGAAGCTGCTGTGTTTGCTTTGAGTATGAATGTGAAAAGCATCTCTTTTAATCTGCTCTGCTGAAAAAAAAACACTTGGGAGTGTTGATTCAGCAAAGGCAGCTTGTCTCAATGTCCAACTGAGTTCAGGAGGACTGTTTCTTAAGCAAAAGCAGGGTTAAAGTCTGTTTTCCTAGCTTTTCAGTGCTAAACCTTATGCACCTTCCAACTGCTTCATTAACCTGTTTTCACTATTATAACCTAGGTAGAGCATTACAGGTTCTTAGGTTCTTTGAAAGATCTCCAAGGAGGATTTCTACTTCTTTACCTCAGGGTCTAAGCTGAAGCAGACACACTTGCCCCTTCAGGAACCAAAAGCATTAGTTCACAGTTTCATTTAAACACAGGGGAAACATTGAACAATTATTTTGGGAGGACCACTTTAGTAAGCACTGAAAATGTAGGTGCAAATCAGGCGCTGAAGTTAAATACTGGAATCCACTGGTATTCTTCAAGTTTGTTTTTCTTTTTTCTTTCTTTTCTCCTACATGGCTGTTTCTGTCTTCACAAAGATTTCAGGAAAACGTTGCTCTTAAGCTGTTAAAGTTGTCACTGCAGTATGCCTTCTGCTTTGCATGAAGATGTGGTCTGTGTAGACATGTGCAACTGCAACTGAACTTGCTGTAGGAGAGGCAAATTGCCTTAGTAGCCAAAGCCATCCACTCGGTGACTGGGCAGAGTAAGCTCAGGTGGAGATACCCTTAAAATTGCACCTCTCATTAACGTCTAACGATCAAAATCTTATGTAGGTAATTTGATGCATTGTTGTGAAGTTGAGCAATGCTCACAGTCAGGGATGTTCAAAACTGTCCATGAATCCATAATTAGGGGGGAAATGGTTACAAATCTAGTGGTTCTCCAGATGGTTTCTAAAATGTAGAGGAAAATGGTGACTAATGTAACCCTCAGTTCCAATGAAATCACAGTCTACTTGAGTTTGCTCTTACAGCTTCTTATTAGAAACGCTTTTAAGAAGCAACATTACATGAATGGTAATTGCTTATCGTTGTTGAGAAGGTGCCAAACTGTGACAACAGGCCTTGAACTCATGGGTATTCTGTACTCAGAACACTTGTAAGATAGTCCTGTGGGCTGCATTGTTAAATTCTTCTTCAGTTATTTAACTTCATCTTAGGTTTTGTAGGAGAACTTGGCACAGCATGAGATATTATTGTTATTGGTATTATATTGCATGGCTATTACTCTTCAATGTGTCTTTGTTATGTTCATATATTACATACAGAATTTAATCACCTGTTTTGCTAATATTCATTTAGTATAAGGGGCAAGATAACTTAAGAGAAACTAACTGTTTTGTTTTGGCCTTTAGAGCTCACTACTGGTACCAACAAATGCCCTTGTACTTTATTATGTTAAATCTTATGTTCCAGGGGAACAAAAAAAAAAAGTGAACAAAATAAAATTGCTGTTAAACCAAAAGCCGACATAAACCTCTACAGGCCAGATTCTACTACTTGTTAGTGTGCCTGATGACTGATGCACAGTGGTCTTTGTCATGACCTAAGATGGATAACGATGCAAACAGAACACTCAGAGCAACCTCGTACACGTAATGGCGAAGGAATCAATGCAGCATATATGTCATATGCAGGAAAGATGATGTAGAGCTTAGCTGTCCTGTACAACCTCTTCCCAGCCATGAAGTTAGGAGCACTGCTCTCCATCCACTGCAGGAAGACAATGTGTTGGGTCTGAAATACTTCTCTGTAGAGCAGCAGCAGATGGACTCCAGGAGGCAGTGCCTCTCATTTGGACTCCAGCACAGCCAGAATGGCACTGTGGTGCCCCAAATGCAGACTTAGGAGAAAGGCGTGAGAGCTCAAAGGAAGGTACTTGTTGAAACATATGGATATTGGAATTTAATCTTCTCTACTCCCCCATATACCCTGGAGCTACCAAAATTTGGCATCTTTTACACAGCGTAAGTATTTTCACTGTATAAAATCCATAATGCCATGTGTCAGAGGCCATTTGCACACAAGCAGAAGTGGAGAGAAGTGTGTTACTGTAGACACAGCGTAGGATGTAAAGACAGAGCCTGTGTTCCCTGCAAATGCTGGGGGATTTGCATTGGGCAAGTGGTGCAGAAACCTGGTTGCCTTGCTCTGAATACGGTATCTAAGCAAGATTTGAAACAGCAATTGAGAGATGAACAAAATCAGTGTACTAGACAAGCTTATTAGCTCATTGAACTTCTGTCTTCATTAAATTTGTGGTTCATTGCTTATACTTCTGACAGGGAAGCGTGGCTGTGTGCAGCCTACTTTTGATAAGTGTTTTTGTGTGTTAACCTTTTGCCAAATAGCTATTACTATTTTAAAATATTTATTAAAGAAGTGGTTCATGTCTTTTTCAGGCTTGTTCAAATGAGTCAGCTCAGACATTTTAGAGCTGCTCCCAAAATATGTTGTGGTTTTAATTGTCTGCTTATGAGAAATGAAAATTAAGCCGGCAACTGAACTGTTTAAATTTATAGGTAGTGGGATATGGAAGGTCTGAGTAGGATACTAGTAATTTATTTGGAATTCTATGCAGCTTCTGTGCATTTTAATAACTTGATCCTTCTGTCTTTTGATGTGAGGGTCTGAGCAAATCAAAAAGGCCAAATGTATATCTAATGGTCTTGCAGCATGCAGCAAGAAAATAAGATTCAGATCCCAAGGTTCTGGAAAGACACAAACTGGAATTCTAGAAAAATACAATTTATACTTTAAAAACAACTTGGCTGAACGTTATAGCATATGAGCTATCTTTTAAACAGTGGTATATTAAATGTTCCTTTGGTTCTGTTTTGTGTTGTCCCATATCTTACAGAAAGAAAAAGAATGTCATAGAAACTGCAGGGTTTTATTTTACAGGCGTGGGAAAAGAGGTGCCATACAGACTTTTGGTTGTTGCAGTCCTGGAAAACTTAAAGACTACTTACCTCGTTTAGGGTTTGATTAAGTGTTTGTCTCTGAGATGTCTGGGATGAGGTACCTGAATTATGAGGAAGACAATCGTATTTAATGGTGCAAAATACAGTTTCCCATTTTGAATTTGCATGTAAAGTTATTCTGTTGTCTCAATGGAGATTGCAGTCTGCTTGCTCTTATGTTTCTGGGTGTGTCTTATGTTTGAGGGAAAAACAGGCATACTCCTCTTTCCTAGTCGTCTGTTAAAAGAATAGTCCCGCTGATACTAAATCAGGGAAGAACTTGCAATACACTAAAGTTGCGTTTTTGCATTAGACTAGGGAAGAATATTATTTGCAGTTAACCAATGTAAGGTTTAAAACAGTTTTTATATCATCTTATAAGACCTTGGTTTTACCGTATTTCAAGCAGATTATGAAAGTTTAATAATAATTTGGACAGACTCCCAACTATGCAGGATGTATATATATGCTCAGGTTAGTGAGCATATATATATATATATATATTAAAAAATCTCTAGTTTTACCTATATCAGAGTGGTAGCTTTATCTGCCATCTCCAAGTTAAAAAACAACCTTTTTAGTTTCAGAGTAAGGAGACGCTGCCTTGCTAAAGGTGTAGAATAGGAGATGACATGAACTGTGAGAGTGTCAGCATGCAGAAACGTCAGATTCTTGTAGATGAAGAAGGCAACCAGAATAGGGGGCAGTTGTTTTCTGCAGTGAAAGTATGTTTCTGCTGTTTTTCATTGTGGGTACTTGTTGGTATTGTTGCGTTTACCAGCTTCTCTTTGACAATCCATAGAAACAACTACAAGATGGATGATTTTCATCAACTGAGTCTGCTTCATTGGCGTAGTATGACCAACTTCATTCCATGTGGTGATATTTTAGATACTCAACACAACACAAACTCATGCCTCATGCTGTTTGTTTTGTTTTCTTGAAGATATGAGTCTACTTTATTTCCATGACTTTTTAATTACATTTCTTGTATTGGCATTAGATTTTGGGGTTTTTTAGATTTTTTGCCTTTTTGTATTTCAGCGATTTGAGTTCCTATTTTTTTAATTTTATTCCACACTTACAAGGACGAAAGTTTTATTGTTATTTTCAGTTGATTTCAAACAGTTTAACAAAGGGAAGTATGAAGTTCTGAAAAATTTAGAGAAAATAACTTTGTGAATACAGTAGGTTTCTTCCTTTGCTGTGCAGAACATCTTTGCAGTGATCTCACACTTTATTATGTATCAACAGATCCCTGTGGGATCTTGGAAATTTAAATGGAGATTTAAATCCACAAGACGACAATTCTCATTGATCCTACTGTTCACTGGAAAGCTAAATAATATCTTACACAATGCTTATTTCTCACATTAAAGCTTAATATTGCTGCCATCAAAGACCAAAAAGCACTGCTGGCATTTGTTAGTAAACATGGGCAGTAGATGACATGAATTAATTCCTGGTACATATAAAGTGGACGTGACGGCAGGAAACTTGATATCCCAGTGGGGTTTTTGTCATTTACCATACATTCCGTCTATGAGCTCAGTTTCATGAGCCTCCAGGTCCGATGGACGTAGCAAAAAAGGTGGATAGGAAAGTGCATGAGGCACAAATGTGACTGCCAGTCCTTTGTATGGGAAGTCATGGAATTGAGAGGTGTTCTGAAGTGGAGGCTGTCAAGAGAGGTAGGGTCAGCACAGTTAGGGTTAATGGGGAATGTTAGTTATTAAATGCTGTTAAAGGATAATGGTCTTCCATTGGCACATCAATGCAGAGACATTTGTGGGTAATTAATCTCAAAGCCAGGCAGAGATGTTTGTGTTGGGAGATATTTATCCTCTGGTACTGTACCAGCATACAGTAACTTTATTCCTCTTGATTCAGTTGATTGAGACACTTTCAGTTATTTTATCTGATGGATGTCGGTGCAATAGAGTGACAGTTTCTTGCTAGAACATTATTGAGTTGTTTGATATAACATTTTTGATCACTACAGTTGGTTTATATCTGCTCTATATTGCAGCCGATCATGGAATGCCACCTATAAAATGTACAATTTTTATTATGAGAAGTTTAAAGAAATAATTCTAGGAAAAAGAAGATGTATCTGAACACTTGATGGCAGGAAGTGCTTGTACTTCTGGAACTTCCTCCTTTTTGCTTTTATTTCTATGTAGTGGAATATGAAAGGTGAGCTTTCACCCTTACATTCAGTGCAACACAGAGGAAAGTGTGTATTCCCTTGGGGAAAGCACAGAGTTCAGCCCGACTTGCATCCATACAACATTATCGATGTAGGGAAACAGGAATGCAACACCATTGTAAATCTGAACTGCCAAAATGATTGACGAGAGCTCTTGCAAATACAACACTAAGCCTGAGTGACACTCGATAAAGTCAAGGCTGGTTGGTGTGGAGGAACTGACCTGCTAGGCACTCTCTTTTGATGATGAGGTACCAGTTGAATCCTCCTTAGACTTCAAAGACCTGCCCTCCTGAGGTGCAGTCCCTCAGGAGGTGATTCAGCCTTTATGGAGATGTGAAGTGCAACAGGCCTTTTCCTGTAAGAAGTACATCTTCTGGAAAGAAGGGGGGTGGGGGGAAGTGTTTTGTTTTGATTTTTTTTTTTTTTTTAATAAATGGAAGCCATACTTTTTAAAGGCTTCTAGGCCAAGTCAACCTATGATAAATACTGTCTTCACTCAGCGTAAGCTTATGGCTACATGTTGACAAATTACCCTCATAAACTTTTGTATTTTTGTCTTCCTCTCAGGCGCAGGCAAGGTCAGTTACACAGAGTGGTCGGAGACCTGTCGTATCCTTTCTTCTGTCGCTGAGTGCTGTTGGGCTCTTTCTGACACTCTCTCCCATCACATCAGCCTTCCATTTCCAGGAAAAACCTACCCACTGTTTTAAAAAAAACACCACCACAAAACTCCCCCAAAAACCCAGAAAAAAAGCCCAACCAAAAAAACCCAAAAACCAACAACAAATAAAAACTCGGGCGCAGCAACACTAATGTGTTGTCTTTAAGCAGATGGTAATTACAAGCAATTCAAAATATTTGTTTTGCATGCTTTTATTCTGTGAAAACAACCTTCTTTTTTCCTCCTTTTCAAATATTTTAATGAAAATATCATAGTATCATTTATGTTTAACCATTTCACAATAAAAGTTTACCAACATATGAATGTTATGTGGGCCAATAAAAAGAGCTAGGTGATTTTTGCTCATGGAAATCTGCCTTGCTTCCCCCCCCAAAAAAAATATCTAAAAATTTGTGAAGGTCATAACCTGGGAAGTTATTCTTTAATTCTCTTTTGTGTGTTAATGAATCCATCATTTACTGAGTTTTGGTTTGGAAAATTTTCCTGTATATAGTTTCGTCCTTTTTCTACAGACCAGATCATGGAACTTCCCTTACATCCATTTTAGTGCAACTTTTTCCTCCATAAATAAGTGAATCCAAAATCTAAGCCCATATAATTTGACTTGGATTGCTACAATTAGTCCCACACATTTAAGAAAGATCTCCAGAAGTACTGTAATAAATGCGGGGCTCAAAATATCTAACTGCTGTCTGTGCAAGAGTACTTCATCTGCTTTAAATTTTACATGATATTTAATCAAAACTGAATATGCAGAGGGGGGGGAAAAAAGCCACTGCATAAAGCAATGTATTAATGCTGTTCTTTGAACACTGTTGCCAAAGACTTCTTGACACTTGTCTGTTTGAATATATGTACAAGAACAAAGATTTCATGTGAATAGTCTCTTTGGCTTCAGATATTAGCTCTTCAAATTAATTAGAAGAAATTTCCTTTGGAAGTGTTTGCAAAATATACTCTATCTTGAGTTATACTAATGCTAGTAAACTGATGAAAGTATTTCTCACTTTCTTTTTGCCTTGCATTGTTTTATCGTTGAAGTGGTTTATTTTGATGTTTCAGGTCTCTGACCACAAATGCCCACCCATGCCATGTGGTGTTTCTTTCTGTTAACTGTGTCAAGCAACAGTCTACCTTTTTCTATGAATAATTCTGTTGTGCCTGCTAGAAGAGCAGTGTAATTATTTTTTTCAATTACTTAAACAGGAGGATTTGAGTCATAAGAATGGCTTGTATCCAGTAAATACACTGATAACTATTTTCTAAAATGCAGGAAGAAAGTTTAAAAAGAAAAAAAACAGCCAACCAAACACAGACACCCCACCTCCCTCTAATTACCTCCCTCTAATTGCTTCCCCTATCCACCTCCATTGGATTCATACCACAAAATGTGTGCTCTGGACTCTGGTTTGTGGGTTTGTTTTGTTGGTTTGGTTTTTTTTGGTGGTTTTTTTTTTTTTGGGGTCTTACTTGCATGTAACTGAGAGACTTTCTGTTTTATCGTAGAGTCATAGAATGGTTTAGATTGGAAGGGATCTTTAAAGGTCATCTAGTCCAACCCCCCTGCAAGGAGCAGGGACATCTCCAACCTGATCAGGTTGCTCCTGATCAGCCCCATCCAACCTGGCCTTGAATGTTTCCAGGGATGGGGCATCCACCACCTCTCTGGGCAACCTGTTCCAGTGTTCTACAACCCTCATTGTAAAAAAATTTTTCCTTATGTCCGGTGTGAGTCTACCTCCTTCTATTTTAAAACCATTACCCCTTGTCCTATCACAACAGGCCCTGCTAAAGAGTTTCTCCCTGTCTTTCTTATAAGCCCCCTTTAAGTACTGGAAGGCTGCTATCAGGTCTCCCTGGAGCCTCCTCTTCTCCAGGTTGAACAGCCCCAACTCTCTCGGCCTGTCCTCATAGGAGAGGTGCTCCAACGCTCTCATCATCTTCATGGCCCTCCTCTGGCCTTGCTCCAACAGGTCCACGTCCTCCTTATGTTGGGGGCTCCAGAACTGGACCCAGTACTCCAGGTGTGGTCTCACCAGAGCAGAGTAGAGGGGCAGAATCACCTCCCCCTTTTGGCCACTCTCCTTGTGATCCAGGCCAAGATACGGTTTGCTTTCTGGGCTGCAAGCACACATTGCTGGCTCATGTTGAGCTTCTCATCCACCAGAACACCAAAGTCCTCCTCATGGCTGCTCTCAATCCATTCTCTGCCCAGCCTGTGTTTGTGCTCGGGATTGCCCCGACCCATGTGCAGGACCTTGCACTTGGCCTTGCTGAACTTTGAGGTTTGCACAGGCCCACCTCTCCAGCCTGTCAAGGTCCCTCTGGATGGCATCCCTTCCCTTCAGCATGTTGATCTCACTACACAGCTTGGTGTTGTCAGTGAACTTGCTGAGGGTGCACTCTATTCGTGTAGCTGACAAAGGGGTTCAACGGGGATGGTCTCAGTACCAGCTCTGGAGGAATGCCACTCATCTCCACTTGGACATTGAGCTGTTGACCACAACTCTTTGAGTGCGGCCATCCAGCGAATTCCTTATCCGCTGAGTGGTTTGTCTATCAAATCCACGTCTTTACAGTTTAGAGACAAGGATGTTGTGCAGGACAGTGTCAGATGCTTTACACAAGTCCAGGTAGATGTTGTCAGTTACTCGTCCCTCATCCACCGATGTTGTAACCCTATCATAGAAGGCCACCAAATTGGTCAGACACAATTTGCTCTTAGTGAAGCAGTGTTGGCTGTCACCAAGCACCTCCTATTCTATGTGCCTTAGCATGATTTCCAGGAGAATATGCTCCATGACCTTGCCAGGCACAGAGGTGAGGCTGACCAGCCAGTAGTTCTCTGGGTCTTCCTTGTTTCCCTTTTTAAAAATGGGGGTTATGTTTCCCCTTTTCCAGTTGGTGGGAACCTCATTGGACTGTGATGACTTCTCAAATATGATGAGAATATGGGCAGTGGATTGACAACTTCACCTGCCCGTTCCTCAGGACCCATGGATGCATCTCATCAGGTCCCATGGACTTGTGCACCTTCAGGTTCCTTAGATGTTCCTGAACCTGCTCATCTGCTACAGTGGGTGGTTCTTCATTCTCCCAGTCCCTGCTTTTGCCTTCTGCAACTTTGACGATGTGACTAGAGCACTTCCAGTGAAAACTGAGCCAAAAATTTCTACTATGATAGGTACCACAACTCTCACAAAGTGTTACTTTTTACTCATTCTTTGCCTTCAGAGCACTTGCAAAGTTGCTAGTACCAGTACTAACATGATTCAAGAGTTCCTGGATTCTTTTGTACTTGGTTTTAGACGATGTTTATGCTAAAACATAATTACTATAATCTCTCAGGAGAGGAGCAGGTTCCAGGTTAAGCACAGAGGCTTGGGATGAGTGTCAGGAGTGCTGCCAGGGTGTTCCTCCTTTGGAAATAGGCACAGTGCAATGGAGATCCAGTTTTTCAAGAAATAAGGATCACTGCAAATTCTTGTTCTTTTACCTGTGTCTTCTGGTATTATGAATAGATTAATGCTGCTGTTCTTGGAGAGTAGAGATTATCATTACATTCTGCATTCCTGCTTCAATTTCTTTTGATCTCATTGAAAGGGAGCTGTCCTGATCTGGCCGGAAGTTTGTGTTCTGAGGGTCTTTGCAATTTGTTTTAAACTGTGTGACCTGTATGTCATTTTGGGGGAAGGACCTCTTGCCACCCTTGAACTTTTTAAGTCTTTTAAGAGCTTGCTGTCATTTTCTAGACATCCTTATACAATTAAGTAAGTTATGCTGGTAAATATTTAGCTTTTGAACAATATTTGGTCATGCACATCTATTTGAAAATAGAAAAAAACTGAAGAAGGGTCAAGCACAGCCAGTTCTCCGTCTCTTTCTGAAGGAACTCTACATCTTCTCCGTCAAGTCCAGGAAGGGCTAATTCCTGGATAGGATATTGTCAGCTGTTTAGTCTTATAGTATTCCTCACAGGTAAGATGCTAATTTTTAGATGTTATTCTAAAAGAGGAAAAGTTTGTTAGGAAAAGTAAATTTTTTTAGGCTGATGGATACATAGGGGAAAAAGTTTTTACAAAACAGTAAGACAAGCTTTTAGCAAAAGGCTTGCCACATTTTTCTGATAGTATCAGAAAAAGAAAGGAAATGCTCTCAAGTGTGCAAACTCTTCCTCAAGCCTGGAAACTGGTTGTTAATCTTTGACAAATACCAATTGTCTAATAAAATTGTCCCACAGCTCTCCCTCTGCTTACATATTAGACCTCTGACAACTCTATTAGTGCAGGCTGGAAGATGCCACATTGAAATGTCAATACTGAGAGAGAAAAGCACGCACACATACACACATGTTCGTTACTTTGTGTCATAATGGTGAAACTTGAGTTCATTAATGCTTGGCCTATTGTTATCAACAACATGTTCCAAATTGCAGGCATACTAATGGAATGTCTCTGCCACAACTCATGCAAAATGGGGATCAGAACCATTCATAATAAAAAATGGCTTAGAAGATATTTCAAAACAATAAACAAACTTATCTTGTGTTATAAATGGGCTGCTTTTTTTTTTTTGTCTTGCCAATAAACCTATCATAGCTAAAATACTTCTCATGGAGATGTGAGTGTATAATAAAATAGGGAGATTTATCACATAAGCATGCATTGGGCTACTCCAATCATTTCTGCCTTTGGATCAGAGTTAGTTTGCTCACCTCGTAGCTCTTCTGGAAATGTTCAGATTAAGCAGTTATTCTTTTACGCTCTGTTAAAAAACAAGTTTCTGGTTTCTGGCTTTCTTTAAGGTGAAAGGTTGCTTTGGGTAACTCCCATCTTACTTAGGTTGACAAGAGTTTTAGGGCAATTAGAGACCTAGAATCACCCTCAGCAGCAAGATTGTTTGGCTGAGGGAGGGTGGAGGTTTTAGGCAGTGAACAATGTATTCACAGCACAATTAAAGAATCTTGTTCCTGGTAGATTCAGCGCTAGACATGGCAGTGTCCATCATTACGTGTTGCATGGCAGGGGTTAACATTTCCCCACATTTATGTAATTTATAGATTTACTTCAAAAAATAAAGCACTGACTTTCAAAATCTGGTATTTAAATGAGAGGTGACTATGTTCTGCAGTGATTTATCAGGGAGGTAATCTCTTCAGCAGGAAAATCTCAGGCATCTATTCAGTAATACTAAGTAATCTATTTAATAGTAAAAACCATTGTGCCTCATTTCTAAAGCCTGTTCTTTTTCTATCAGTGGGAGTCTAAGATGAAGTTGACTTTTACACCATCTTGCTGGAGTCTATTTGTTAAACTAGCTTGAGTGTTCCTCCTCCTGTCAAGGCTGAATTGAGTTATGGGTGCCCAGGGCAAATCTGTTTCTAACATACTGGTAGATTTATCATGAAAAGTTATGTATATTAGAGCATCTAAACCTCTCAGAGGAAGAAAGGAAATATTAACCCTATTGTGTGCTCAAGGAAACTGAGCTGTGTGGTGTGATTCTTACGCTAGCAAAAAGAGCTTGAATCAGTTCAGTCCCAGTTGATAAATCCTTGTCTATAGCTGATGAGCAAAACTTGCTGAAGACGATGCTATTTTTGGTCCATCTCTACAGTAGTGGCATTGCAGAGGAGGTGTGGGCTTTGTGGCAAAAGGCTAAAGGCTATTGTAGTGTTTACCTGAAATTCCAGCCACTTCAGCGGAGAGCACAACAAAGACTTCTGAAAGTGGGAAGTCTTTACAATTGGCAGTTTCAAAGATGAGAATGTGAGGAAAGCAGTTGAAACTGGGAGAGGAGAAGTAACAGTGCAATATTTGTAAGAGTTATGAAACTGTTGGGAAGAGTGTATGATTGCAGGGCACATTCCTTAGCTTACTTTCTCATTTTCTGCATTGTACGTGGTTTTACTGAACTACATCCTTGTATTAATTACTGCTCTCTTTATACATGTGAGGGTTGGAAATGGTTTAATTTTCAGCCGAAATATATTCAGAATTGTTTTAAACTTGTTTATCTTTGTGCCAACTTTGTTCCTTATTTAATAGCTCTCCTCTTTCTCTTTCTCTCCCGTCTCCTATGTATTTGTGTTATTTCATTTCAGCGTCCATCTTGCTAGATTAAATCAACATAATCAGTGCAGGCCATTCCAATACTGTTCTCCATTCTGACCATTTTGGGATCCCTTCCTTCTTTGCACTTTGTTCTCATTTCAATCCCTGTATCTTGCATATGGGTGACCAGAATTGGAGGCATTATTCCAGTTTGTGTACTACCAGTGCCATGTTTTTAATGCTTCACTGCCTGTGCTACAAATTTTTCAGTGATTGTGTTTTAGGTTTACTGTTGCTTTTCTTGAAACTTTTGTCGCAGTGATGACTCTGTGCACAAGGTGTCTTTTTCTCTGTTTTTTTTTTTTTTTTTTTTTTTTTTTTAACAACTAGTGAGTCTTAGATCTTAGCAGAAATCCTTTTTATTGCTTAAAACATTTCACTTGGTTTTATTCGGTGTCATACCATTCTGATTTCTCTGTATCTTAGAGTCCTTCCTGATACCATCAGCCGTCACACCAGCTTTGGCCTACAGCAAATTTTGTGGAAGTAGTCCTAGATTTTCTGTCGACATTATTAATGCGTATCCAGAGTCCAAGACTGACTTTTGAGAAATTCCAGTATTACTACTCTTAGCTTGATAGCTCCCCTTTTCTTTTTGTCATTTCTATATGTGGCCAGTATCTCGCCCACTTCACTGGTTCTTGCTTCAAATCCCATTTTCTCCAGATGAATTACTGATTTTCTGTCTAGCACACAGTGTTGTTAGAAAAATATTTTTTCTAAAAACAAGTCAAATGCAGGAGAACTAATCTGTCTGCCGTGCAGATAAAGTCTGCCACATTTCACCCATGAGAAACAATACTTATTTTGTCAAAGAAGATTAGATGAATTGGATTTGATCTCTTCTTGGTAAACCTGTGCAATATTTATTCCAGTCTCTATGCACCTTGTTTGTTTTTATTTACTTTCCTTCTAAATTTGTTCTGAAGTTTTGCCTGCTATTGAGAACAGCCCTGGCAATAACCAATTTCACCTTTCCCTCCTTTTTTTTAGGTATAAGCCTTATGTTTGATTTCGTATTCTCCTCACATGACAAATTTAATAAAAATCTGCCTTACGTGCAAGGCCACGTGTAGGACAGAGGGGAAGGACTTCATGAGATGGAGAAGGAAGTGCCCTTTACGATGAAGTGTGATTTCAAAAAAGGGATGTTTAATGTGAAGTAGATTCTCTTGCAGATTTTGTATAAGTTAAGTTTGGCACATAACTGAGGTACCTTCATGTGGGTAGCTGTGAAAACTTTATGAAAGCATGAAGGAACTGTGGCATATTTACATTTACACCAAAAGCATTGATGAGGGGCTGAACTGTTAGCGTGACACGAACAAGGTCCATTGCTGGTCAGTCTCTGGGCGCCACACAGCATGAGTACTGTGCAGAGACGCATGGTCACCCAGGTGGCTTTATGCCCCAAACTGGATGTCTCCATGTGGGAGATGGCAGAAATCCCTCCTTTGTTGAGGTAGCAGAGCCACTTGCTTGGGCCTGCACTGGAGCACGGTGAGGGAGTACAGTTTCAGCTGACTTGTACTGTCAGAAACCTCTGACAGCTTGAACTTATGTCTTAAAAACCTTGACTGTGCTGATTTTACTTTCAAAGAAATTTCCCTCATGTCTTTCAGGCATGAGAAGAAAAAAATAGAAGTCTGTTAGCTTCACCTTCCTGTTAAATCTACTGAAGAACAGTGGAACTCCTAGTATTGTGTGAGGAAGTCCTGACCTTCTCTAAAATAAGTTAATAGGTAACACAAGGAGAATTCAGTTGAGTCCATTTTGAATCGGCTCCAGGTTGAGCTTGTCTGCTGACAGAGGTTGTTCTGGTTCACTTTTAGCAGAGACTATGGTGAAAATAGGAGTGGTGGGTGTCCCACAGGCAGGCACAGTGGGAGAGGCGCTGCCTCCTGTGCCGCCTTCGCTACTGGAACCAAGGCACCATTTACTGTCCTCCCACTGAGCCCCAGCTTCTCACCAGCTCCCTCCTTCCCTCAGCTCTGCCTGGGGCGATGGGAGAGACGGAAGAGAATTGCGCTGTGGAGCAAGATTGGTGCTAATACTGTGTTTGGGCAGCACAAGAGAGAAATTCACAAGAGAAGAGAAGTAAAGCTCTCTTACCCGCCTCTTGATAAGTGTCTGTGCCCTGCCAGATACATGCGCGCACATCAGTGCAGTGGGAAACACCACCAAGGCTATTGGCACGGGCACAACTTGCAGGTGATTTTTTTCAATAAAAACAGAGTATTTCTCTTTTGGAGCAACATAAATTAGAGCTATGACCTGCCGCTGCCCGCGAGGAGCTGTTTGGCTGCAAGTTATGTCCAGCAGGAGCAGAAATATTTGTGCTGACCAGGTTTTAGTTCCTCATGCTCAACATGTCCCAACTGGGGACAAGGGGTTTCCGTTTTCAGTTGAGCCGTGACTCTGAGCTGCTCATGTCAATTCACCTTCTAAGCCTGTGCCAGTTTGGGCTTAACAGAGATTTCTGAATAATGGACCAGGTTGGGACTCAGTTTTAAAAAACAAACAGCCAAAAAACCAAAACCACAGATCTTAGGAATGGCTTCAGTTCAGACTCTTTTTATTTCCTTGCTGGGGAAAACATCTTGCTGCTGAATTTTAGCCTACCATAAGAAAAGTTTCTACTACTTTTCTCAAGTTTAAATGAGAAGGGATTGATGTTTATTTTTCTCATAAAGCCAATCTGGTGCTTCTTTTGCCCTAGTGATTTTGAAACCAACATTTCTAATCTGGCCTATTGCTGATGGAGAAATTTAGCTATTTCTCAAGAAAAAGCATTTGAAATCTTAATTATTTCTTGTTGGTTTGTTTGGAAATGTTATTTCTGTAACTTGTCACAGTAGATTGGGAAAGACTTTCCTTCTATAAATGTATTACTTTATAATTTTTAAATACATGCAAATAGCCTGTACATACAGATGTCACAGCTGATCAGATTCAGTCAAGAGAGAATTGAAGAATGCTTTCTGAGGGCATTATGGTATTTTTTCAAATGAATTTATATTGTTTAGCTTGTGTTATGAACTAGTTTATTTTAACAAAAGCAAGTCTAGTACACTTGGATTTTATGCAATGTCTCTTGAGACATGACTGGGATAATGCTTTGTAAAAAAAAACAGCCAAGCAATAATCTTAAATTTTGAGAACTAATTTTAAACTGAAATGCAGAAGCAGAGAGAGGTCTTGTCTGAGATGACTTTCATTTTTCCTGTCTGAAATTGCTAACTGTCTGCAGTGGGAGTAATTGGAGACAATTTCTAAGCAGGTTAGCTTAGCTCCTTTTTCAAATACAGCCATAGTACACAGAGAAATTTCAGCTGAAGGTTTTTGCCTGCTTTTTTTTTTTTTTAATTATTCGTTCTGAGAAATCATTATTTTCATCTCTGTATGTTTCTATTATGTGATCCTTGTGCATACAGACATTTTTCTGGAGTGAATGATAATAGGCTTGGGAAAATAAGACCCTCAAGGAAAAATTAAGACAATTACTCATGGTCAAGGTGGAATAAAGTGATAGAGGAGATATAACTGTCTTCAGGAACCTCCAGGCATGATACAAGAATTACTTTATTCACTTCTCGTAGTCAACAAGGACAAAACAAATAACAGATTCACAATACAAAAGAGAAAATTTATATCAAATAACAATGACAGCAACAATGCTAGAGACTAGATAAGTAATGGAACACGCTACAAGGGAATACTGTGCAGTTAACACCAGAGACATTATCGTTTAGACCAAATTTCTTCCTTATTGTCCTGATTCTGGTAGATTACAAATATGTGACCTCAGCAAGTCGTTAATGTGTTTTTGGGCCTCTTCCTTCTCCCAGTCTCCCACATTCTGGCTTGTATCAGGAGCTGTGTGGCCAGCGGGAGTAGGGAAGTGATTGTGCGCCTGTACTGGGCACTGGTGAGGCTGCAGCTCGAATACGGTGTGCGGTTTTGGGCCCCTCAGTACAAGAAGGACGTTGAGTTGCTGGAGCGTGTCCAGAGAGGGACAACGAAGCTGGTGAGGGGTCTGGAGCTGAGAGAACTGGGATTGTTTAGTCTGGAGAAGAGGAGGCTGAGGGGAGACCTCATTGCTCTCTACAACTACCTGAAGGGAGGTTGTAGGGAGGTGTGTGTTGGTCTCTTCTCCCAGGTAACGAGTGACAGGATGAAAGGAAATGGCCTCAAGTTGCATCAGGGGAGATTTAGGTTGGATATTAGGAAAAAATTATTTGCTGAAAGAGTGGTCAGGCACTGGAACAGCCTGCTCAAGGAAGTGGTGGAGGCACCATGCTTGGAGGTGTTCAAAGAACATGCAGATGTGGCACTTCAGGACACAGTCTAGTAGGCATGGTGGTGTTGGGTTGATGGTCAGACTTGATGATCTTAGAGGTGTCTTCCAGCCTTAAGATTCTGTCATTCTATGTTCACTTCATTTGTACTCAAGGGCTCTTCACACCAAGCGTTGTGAGGTGCTTCTCTGAGCTTCTTTATAATATAAAAGGTTTGGAGTTATGATGAATTATTCTGTTAATATACAATGCAAATGCACTAAGATATAGAGCAGGAATTAATCTTAAAATGTTTGCACTTTCTAAAATACTTCTAAGCAAAAGATCTGCTTCTCAAACTAAAATATAGTGGTTTACCATTTTTTTTTTTTTTACAGTAGTGTGACTGAAATGCTGATTTAATGTTTCAGCCAACAAAGAAAAGCAATAATATAAAGTAGGGCAATATTACAGCCTAATTAAACATTTCTAAAGCATAACTTTTGATGACAGTACTTTTACCAATCTGAAACTATGCTCTGGCAGCCATAGTATCAAACAGTTGAGGTGAAGTGAACAAACTCTAGTGGAGTAGCTTAAGAGCTGAGCATGCCACGTGGGAACATTTTGTTTATATAGCTTCTCTTGTTAAGACTGTGGTCTAATTAACTTGATTTTCTGCCTGCCTTTCAAGAGGTTAGGTTTAAAATCTGAAGAGTTAATGTTAACTAACGTCCTCATAGAGATTGATTAATGTTCATAAAGCCATTTGAAGATGCATTATGGCGATGATCTCAGATAAATATACTAACAAGCACTGAGGTTCAATGTTTCCTGAGCAGCTTGCACCCTACCACATCACTGTTTTCCTTTCTTGTGAGTAGCAATTAGTCGGTTTGGTCTGTGTTAAAAGAGTATGCTTCAGCAGTTTCGTTTTTGTCCGGCTAGTCTGGCTTTGGGACGTTAGCCCAGATAGTTAAAATCATAATTTACAGATTAAGAACATTTGTAGGGGGAGAAAATCGTTTAGACAGTTGTGACTGGATAACGAAAATGTGGTTTTCACAGTGAGGTAATAACCTTCGCCTCAGCAAGTCCATCTGGGTTCCAATAGCGATTGAGTTCGTGAGGGGAGCGAAGATTTGCGTTTCCTCACAGATCACGAGGTTGTGGCTGCTTCACTAGGCACTGCTGGTTGCCTGTGGCAGATCAAGAACGAAGTAGAAGGTGGGCTGTAGACATGCCAGGTGTTGCCAGCCTGGTGTAGGTAGGTACAACAAGATTTTGCCTGTGCAGACTTGTACCCACATTTTACTTTCACCAAGCGGGGTGGAGGAGGAAGTTATTTAGCAATTTGGTGCACATGTGTATAAATAAGTGTATTTTAAAGGAGGTACTCAGTTTGTAGGGATGCAGAAGGGGAGGGAGGTGAGGAGTTAATGCTAAGATGGGTTGTCCTAAATAGAGTTGTAATAGTGGTGGTACCACATACATTTTCAAAGAAGTCAAGGAGAGCTAGCAGGTATGCATCTTCTGGTTCTTGAGCAAGCAATGTAGTTTCAGCACAGTTCAGAACCGGATCTGACATGAAAGATGAGCTGCCATTGGTCTGGGATGTGTGATGCAGTGAATTCCCTCACTATAGTCACAAGCAAAAATTTTTTTTTTAAATTGATATTAATGTCATCTTTCCCTGTGTCTCAGTCTTTTACCTTGTTTGGCATTTTGAGTACATCAGGGATTGTTTCAAAGCAAGTGGTTGAATTTAGAGTGCTTTTGTTCTGCTGCCTTTTCTGTGATGGCAGAGTAGCTAAGTTCAGCTGTGTTGCTGATTTTCCAGATAACTGGTCATTTGTCCTCCTCCAGCTTTTGCACTTCAGGAGCTAGCCTGACTGATTAGGCAGAGATATCAGGCAGCCACCCTGCTTCATACCCCACCATAGGGGTACTGAAGGTAGGCTGGCAGCCTTTCACAAAAAGTGCACCAAAGGACACTTCTAATGGTAAGTACAGAGGATTTGTGGCTGACCCTTAACAAGTGTGCATGGGTACTTCAGTTATAACCTTTTTTTTTCTAACAGGGAAATAACTTGGTAGCAGGAAAAAGTATTCTTTTCCTTCCTGGCTTGACTGCTGATTTGTTGGCTTCTCCATCTGCTCATTTGTTTTTCTTCCTTGCAGTTCTCCTGCTGTTGCTCACTTGTAAGATCAAATACCAAAAAAAGAAATTGTTTTTTCCACTATTGTCTTACACAATGACCACATCTTTTCTTTGCATTATGATGTTAAACATTTGATTTTAATGAAGAGGTCTGTGTGAGGGAGGGGGGAATGGGAGCTGCTTAGGTAGCAAGGGAGGACATAAAAAATCTGTAGACTTACTCTTTGCAGTGTTTCTCCTGCAGGTTTTCATAGGCTCCTTTAAGTTTTGCTTACAGATGGAGCCCTAGCCAACCTATTTAAAGCAGAATTAATTATCAGTGACAGCTCCTCTCTTGTGAATCGAAACAGCATGGTCTGTATTTCAAACGGTAACCAGAGTATGTTCTTGATGAAGTATCTCACAGAAGGTCTTTGGAGAGACACGAGCTGTAACCTGTAATGCAGTCTGTGTAACTTCCTAATAAAAAAAATGGGTAATTAGAGAGAAGAGTGTGCTTTTTAGCAAGAATCCCTTCACGAGGAGAAGCAATAAGCTGGTGCTCTCTAGAACAGCCAGAGTAAGATGAAAAGTCAGCAATCCTGCCAGGAAAGGCAGTCTGTCAGGGACTGCTTGGGATGGGGAGGAACATAAAGGAAATGCACAGGCAAAGGCACAGCAAGTGCCCACTTCTTCTGTACCCAGGAAGTTCTGAATCCAGCCCTCAGTGTGCTGCGTCTGTAGTGATGCAACAGTTCATAGAAAATGTGCCAGAGTATAGCATTTAGGAATAAACTTTGCCAATGGGTGTTGTAGGGCTAAGAAGAGTGGTTACGCAGTGCAATTGACTGCCTTTATGCTGCTCTTTAGAAATGCTGAGAATATCTACCTCCTCCATTGCTACTGTCATTCTTCCTGATTTATCTGGAGATACACTTAAGGCCAGTTTCTCAGAGGGCTTAGGAGAAGAAAGATGCAGCAGGGAATGGACTAGGGTACCAACATGTAACAGATGTCCTAAGGTGTTTCCCTTGATGGGTCTGAGCTTAGCTGGTCTTCTGTCAGTGCCACTGTCTGTGTCAGTTGGACTTCAAGTAGACAGACAGTCTGTGGGCTTACAAATTGTCAGAAATGCTTTTTTAAATTCTTTTTTTTTTTTTTTATTTTTAACACTTTCGTGTAACCTTCATTGCCTTGTGTGCTTTGTGAGGCGTCAGGAACCTGACAGAGCAGCAGGAAGGTTTTGCATAGCATGTCTAGCTGTTAAACAAGCTTTTGTAGATTCTGCTTAATATGTATAATTCCTTCTTATTCTATGTGTTTACTAGAAGTGACCATGAACACTTCATAGTCCCTAAATAAATTTATTACATTAAGTGGTTAACATTCTTTTTTATATTGTTATCCAGAGATAGTGTATATATGCTGGAGCATAATTGCAGGTCTGTGCAGATCTTTTTTTTTTTTTTTTTTTTTTTTTTTATACTGGGAGTGTTGGAGGAGTGAAGAGGGAAGGCAGAGTACTTTCCTGTTTGCCCAACAGTGTACAGTAGCAACTGTAACACATTATAGAGGCAGTTCAGAGTTATTAATATCCTGGCACCTGTTTTATCACAAATAAAAATAGGCTGGTTTTGAAAGAGATGGGGAACCCTTATCAACACAATGCTGACTCTTTGTACTCTTTTTTTGTTTCCTTGTTGCATGTAAGAGCCTTTTTAATAACTCTCCTGTCTTTGCACTTTGGCTTTTTGTTTGCGTTTCCAAACCAGAATGTTGTTTTCAGGTCCATCCTAAGTAGTAGAGATGCAGTGAAGTCTCCATACTTACTGAGAGTTGCAAAAGGAGTTATTTTTCTAAATCAACCTGTTTGTGTGGACACTACTGGCTTCATTGGTTTCTTTCAGTTCACGATCAGCTCTGGATGAGGCAGGGTGGGTGAGTCTGCCCAGATATTGTTCTTCAGCTGCTTACTTACGGACGTAGCACAGATGCCACCTCTGAACTGCTAGATCTGTTGGTAGTGATGAGTGTGGGGCTTTATTGGATTGTGCTGCAATAGTCAAGGTTCTTCTTCCACCAGTTTTATTTGGGACAATGAGAGAAGTGGATTTTTAAATAATGGCTCCTTTATTTAATGATATACTGGGGAGGAGAAGTGTATTTCTGACAGAGCAGCAGTCACCTTCAAAGCAAATCTGGGTAAATTAGTGAAGAGCTTGGGGCTGCATGTGCCATAAACATCCTAGTCCTGCCTATCTCATCAGGCTTGAGGCTTTGTGGAATCCTTGGTTTTTATTGTGTAGTGAAATTTATTCTCAGCCTCAAAAAAGGAAAGCTTGCAGACCGTAGGAAGCCTTTTATGTGTACTTTTCTTCCAGTTTCCCTCTATAGCTCCCTTAATGAGAAGTCTCATCGGTTCAGAGAAGTGCTGTTGCCTTATGTCTCTGCGAGGAATTTGATTTGGTAGTTTTGTCTAGCAGTTTCATATTGTTTCTGTTCCAACTAAAATGTGACCAGGTAAGGTAAGTTGTTGAAGGTGTCTCGTAGCCATGTATTGCTCGGTAATTTTGGTGCTCTGGAAATGCTACATACCATGTTAAAGAGGGAGCATTTTTACCCTACTTTACACAATCCCTGAGTAATTGTGTGTATGCCGCTTTGGTGCTGAAATTTTGGATTTGCATTGACTCCTGATATCCTTATTTGAGATGACATTTCTGACACACACACAAATGCACCCACAGCCTGGGGAAACCAGAGGCACATCTTGCACAGTTCAGTGATAAAGTGTGCTTCCTTATCCCCTTTTTGTTTCAAAGCAGACAAAACAAAACCCTCATGTAATTCACCTAGATTTGGAATTCAAGAAATGCAGCTTAGCTCTTTGCATTATTTTGTGTGTCTTGAAGCATAGTTGCTTGTATCTTACTCTCTCAATCAAAAGAAAAAGGATGAGTGGCTTTTGTTCTAATACCATTCGAGCCTTCTAAACAGCACTGTTCCCTAGGAAAGAAAATTACGCGATTGGCAGCAGTATTGCTACTTCATTACTGCACTGCCATTGCTAATGACCTTCCTTGCCTTAAATTATACTGTTTCCCTATCATGTGCCAGAAAGGTAGCCAAAGGTTTTCTCTCAAATTATTGCCATCAGACTACAGGGATCAGTGGTGTAGATAACTTGGCAATTGCTGTATTTCTGCAGTATTAGGTGTGCTTTTTTCTTATATACTCTATGTGCTACTGAGAGAATTTTTGATTGCATATATAAAAATGGTCATGGCGGTAGTTATTTTTACTTGCATCTTCAAAGAGAAGCAGACATTACAGTGCTACTTCTCCTGAGAGCTCGTAGAATTAGTTGCCCTTTGGTTGTCTTCTGTTATTGGCAAATAATTATCCCAGAGGAGACTGTGCCAAGCGGAGATGATATTTCCAGGGTCCATATTGCAACCTTCATCTGTGGATCTTGCTGCCCTTCAGAAGGTGCAATGGATCTTTCCACCCACCTCCTCTCTGATCAAATATTATCATCTCCATTCTGTGAAATTGGGGAAAACAACAGAGGAGATAAATGACTCACTCAGAACTAAGCAGGAGCTCGATAATAGAAAACACAGATCTCTGAAGATGGGATCGCATGGATCCCAAGTACCTTTCAGACCGGGAGATGTTTTCAAACCCCTCTCTCCTTGAGACTTTGCAAACCACTTTCCCAGGGCTCTGCATCACTGCCTCCCTCATCTCAAAATTGTGCTGATTTCAAGATGCTTTTCTTGATGAGTTTCATGGTGCACAGAATCTCTTAATACCACCCCCAACACAGAGACTTACTCCTCACCACAGATATCTGTCCCTTTATGTGTGACATCATTAATGCCAAATGACCATATTTATATGGCTGACTGAATAATTTGATTGATTTAAGCTGTCTGCCTGCTCTTGAAATATTTGAGAATACACAGCAATGTTACCACTTTTATTTATTATCTACTTAATCAAATCTGGTTGTATTTTGTAGACCAATTGTACACAGCTGACATCCATGAATGAGGTGCCTCATTTGTGATTGATAAATTGTCTTTGATATGCATTCCCAATGTGATGAGTCGAAGCTTTAAATTTACAGAAAAATGACTGTTTAAATCACCTCATCTCCCCATAGCATCATGAATTATGAAAATAATGGGTTGAGCGGTTCCTAATTTCAAACGTTCTCTTCTTTATAGATACAGCTATTTATTATTTTGCTTTCACACCAGTACAGCCTTTTTCATTTCTTGAATTCAAGAACTTGGAGGTCAGAATGACTATATGCCATTTTAAAGATGCAGTAGGAGATGAGTGTCTAGAATTAACATAGCAGTTTAGCAGAGTCAGAAAGAAAGCAGAGGTTTCTTAAGATCAAGGTCAGTACCTTGCCTAGAGACGTGTATTACTGTGTCTCTGTCTGCTCTTGTAGTTCTGGGGAGAGTGAGGGGTTATCTCTGTGTTACTTCCAAATATTGCACAAAATAAATTCTAAGATTCAAAAATTGTATTCATTTTTTTTTCTTCCACTTTCCAAGTGGAAATTCAAGTGGATATCTACACATAGCATGCTTTTTAAGGTAGGGGAAAGGTATAATCAGCAATTCCAACTGTCAGCCAGCTTCTGTTGAACTGGTGGCCTTTTGTTCATGCTGGTTTGGACAGTGAGGTGATACATCAGCCTAGTGTCTGGTCTGGTGCATTTGTCCTTTCCTGGAATCTGTCTTGCATGCGGAAATCCCTATTGTCTGTATTCAGTTCACCACAGCAACTTTTGAAATTTAAATCTCTGCTGTACTTCAGGTCAAACATCATCATGTAATCGGTGCCCTTCCAAGACAGGCTTATGCAAATATGCAAATACCTGTCATAGTTAGCCTCACTCGGGGCCAAGCTGCGCAGTCTCTCTCTCACTCCCCCCACCCTCCAAGGGAATAGGGAGAGATAATAAAAGAAAAAAGACTCGAGGTTTGAGATAAGGACAGGGAGAAAATAAAGTTACCATCATGGGCAAAACGGACTTGACTTGAGGAAAACTACTTATTTATTATTAAAAACAAAGCAGGATAATGAGAAAGAGAACAAGATAACTTCTCCCCACCCGTCCCTCTTCCCGGGCTTAACTTTATGTTCAATTATCTTTACCTCCTTGCCCAGCCTTGAGTAGCACAGGGGAGCACAGGGAATGGGGGTTATGGTCAGTTCATCACTTGTCTCTTTCCACTGCTCCTTCCTCCTCGGGGGAAGAACTCCTCGCATTCCTCCCCTGCTCCAATGTGGGGTCCCTCCCACGGGCCACAGTCCTTTGTGAAACTGCTCCGGCGTGGGTCATCTCTTCCACGGGGTGCAGTCCCTCAGGAACAGCTGCCCCACAGGGCCCTCCATGGGCCACAACCTCCTTCAGGCCTCCACCTGCCCCAGCGTGGGGTCCTCCACGGGCTGCAGGTGGATCTCTGCCCCTCCATGGACCTCCATGGGCTGCAGGGGGACAACCTGCTCCACCATGGTCATCACCACAGGCTGCAGGGGAATCTTGGCCAGGAGCCGCATTACTCCTCCCCCTCCTTCTTCACTGACCTTGGCATCTGTAGCCATTCCTCATACAAGAAATTCTTCACAACAGGCAGGCAGACGCCTCTCGGGTTCTCTTCACATCTCCTCTCCTCTCCACTTCTTGCAGCCAGGCTGGGCCACGTTGGGCCTAGACAGCTGCAAGGCCCAGAGGGTGAGGCCTGCAAGGCCCACAAGGCTCACACCATCCCCTCTCTGCCCCCACTTCAGCTTCTTCTTCACATGATCATCATCATCTTTTTTAATTTTTTTTTTATTTTATCTTTTTTTTTTCTGCTTTTTAAATACGTTATCATAGAGGTGTTATCAGGGAACATTCTGCTACCAATTGGCTTGGCCCTGGCCAGCAGTGAGTCTGCCCTAGTCCTGGCCGAGTCCACTGAACAAAGGGGAGCAACTTCTAGCAGTTTCTTAAGGAAGCTGCCACTGTATCCCCACTAAACAAAACCAACGCAATACCTAACTGTTCTCAATATAGCTAGAAGAAATTAGCCCCTGATGATGTTGTTTCTCTAGGGAAAAGGCATTTAGAGATGGGGTAAAAAAATGAAGATACAATTCTTCTTTTTCAATTTGTTTTCTTTTTCCTGTTGTTTTCTGCTAATCCACAGAGGAACAATGTAACATATCAAATCTGTTTACCGCTCAAACAGTCTGGAATGCTTCAATGTCTTTGTTGTTATTTAGGAAATGAACTCACAGATAAAATTGTGTTGCATAGATACTAAAAATATACACTGAAGGAATGATGCAAACTCCCAGGTAGAAATTAGCTCTTTTTTTGCTACTGCAATTTATGATGAGAAATGAACTAAGCTTCTTCCTCAAAGCTATAGATCAGCTGCAAGCTTGAAGGACTACTTGCATCCTGGGAGGTGGCACATTGATCTACAGCTCCAAGAATTGTGCCAAGAAAGGAAAATCAACAAGATCTTCACCTGATTTATGTAGGCCAGACATCTGTGACTTGCCTTTCGAAGGTGATCTCACAGAGGCGTAATTAAAACTTGATGGTGTTATTAAATAATCATGATGATTTGTGTCCCTGTGTTGCAGCCGTATGTGTGTTTTTGTGTGGTTGTAAATGTGGTCAGTCCACATGAAAATGAAGGTTAGAGAGTCCTGGGCTTAAGGGCAGGAACTTTCTGCACAGCTCTTTGTAGAAAGTCCCCAAGTTATTCTAATGCTGGACCTCTATGTCAGTTTAGAACCAGTCAGTGGTTGCATGTTAGTGAAAAAGTAAATGCTAGAAATTTGTAATTAGTAAAACTGAGCAGCCTCTGAATTTGCCCACTCCACAGAGACAGGCAGTGCTCTGGTATTGGAGATGCTGACTTGAGGCTGGAGAGAGTGGGGTAAGACTGCAGGTTGTGACTCCGTCTTAGCCTGGTCTGGAAACCACTAGGAACAGTATTACCTTTTCCTTCATCCTCATCTTACGTGTCAATAGGAGAAAGAAGTATTGGGCCAAGGATTGTCTTTCGTTAGATATTTAAACACTCAGGCTGCAGCCTGTAGATATGCTATAATGTGAACATTGCTGATGTGCTTAATTTGTGATTTCTCCATTGAATTGTATTATTTTGGATAGACTTTTCGAGACATACAAAAAGCTACCTTTGAAGTAGAGTATGGATTTCTTTTTTCTCTGCCATATGGATGCTGGTGGGAATTTTGAGGAAGCTATTTATCATTTGATTTTGAATTTTTCTTAGGATTTGTTTTGGCTTTAAGACATTGATCTTGCTTTCTAACAGGCCTAACTTTCCCCATTTATATCAATAACAGTGATTTTTACTCTTTCACTTTCAGACTGAAAAGGCATAAAGCACAGTATGTTGCCTAGTTATAAAAAAAACGTGGGGAAGAGGTGGCACCTCTGATTCTGCATGCAGAACAGTCAACATAGTAGATACAGTTTGGGGCTGATTGTCATAAGAAGCATGAGTTAGAACCGATGATCAAGTTTCTGAGAATCTGTAGCCTTTCCATTAATTTTGAGTTATTGATTTTATGAGCAGGAGCAGCGATAAGCTCAGGCTCTGCGGAGGATCAGAAAGGCCAGTGTGTGTCGGGGGTTATTGCCTTGTTTTGTGCTGTGATTTACACAGCAGAGGTACTGGCTGCATTCTTCTGCTTGGTGTTATTTCTTCTCATCATTATAGTATTTCATGACTTAAAGACAAGTGCCCTCTGAGAGTCTGTTCTGTTGTGTCTCTGACGTTATTACAGGCTGAAGGTCTAATTATGGGAAGTGCTGAGCCCTTGCAGCTCCAGTGGAATGAATGGAAGCTGAAGGTGCTCTGAAAACCATGCCTGAGGCATTTTATTCTTTTAAAGGAATTGAGTCGTGCCTCATAAATATAGGTCTCTGCTTTGACTAATTCCCCCTTGACTGCACATCCTTTGAAGTAAATGTAGTTTATTTGATTAGAATGAAACCTGTGCTCCAAAATTAACTCTCATCCTCGTTACATAGCTGAGGAACTGATTAGATCTTAGTAAATCTGATGCTAAAATTAAGCTTCAAATTGACAATTAACCTTCAGAGTTTTGCTTTGTCGTTAGAATAGTGCGTGTTGGGAAAGATCAGAAACCTTTTTCTTTGAGGGTTCAAGTGATTCTAAGCACAACTCATGTTCCTATGGTAGAGCTGCTGGTGCAGCAGAGGTAACTAAACACACAAAAAGGGCGTTTTTGTGGCTAGAAGTACCAGCAGCAAGTGTTTGCAGCTGATGCAGGGAGTCAGCCTGCCTGAGCCAGTCACATTCTCCTGCAAAGAGTCTTAATTCTAATTTCTCCAGTTCCACTGAGAGAAAGCAGATGTCAGGCGGTGATCTAGCTTCAGGATGAGGGTGATTTATCCCAGCGCTTGAGAATTCTGCTGGTCTTGCAGAGGAGGAAGCTTTTGTAAGCAGTGGAGGTTTTAACCTGAAGTAAGGGAAGATGCTGCTGCATAGGCATGTGAGGTTGTTTTGATGAGGAGTCCTGTGCTTCTTCCCTGTGTCTCCCTGTCCCAGTCTGAGCAACAAAACTTGGCACAAACAAAACACTTCTTAAGAGAATATTCAGGCAAGCAGCGAGTTGCTTCCTCTTGTTCTTGCTGCTCATCTCCTGCAGACAGGCTCTATACTGTGTTTCATTGTCTTTAAGACTGTAGACCAAGACTGGCTTTTCAGGATAATGTTTTGACATCCTTTGCTACTAGAACTGGGTTTCTGCTCAATTACAATGTTTTCTAAATTTTATGGCTGACTGTATTTTATGTTTATTGTTTGAAGCTCCTGCCTGTACTTGTGTTATTCCACCCACCTTGTTTTTCTGTTTTTAGCCAGTGAGACCTGCAACGATTTCCATCCCATGTTCTTCACCCATGACAGATCGTTTGAGGAGTTCTTCTGTATCTGCATTCAGCTCTTGAACAAGACATGGAAGGAAATGAGGGCAACTTCAGAGGACTTTAACAAGGCAAGAAAAAGGGTGGGGTGGGAATAACTGGCAGGATGGTGAAACGGGGCCATGTATTCTTTCCTAGAGGCACAAGGATTTACTAATCCCCCTTCTGCTGAATGCTGTGGAGTTTCGTCTGTTCGGATTCTTTGCACACCAGAGCGCCGGCATTTAGAAAGTGAGGGCGGGGGATGGGAGGTGTAAGGGAGGTTCACAGACCTTTTTCAATCATGTTGCACTGCAGACTGTGAAACTAAAAACCTGGCTTGAGGGGAAATTCTGCCTTTTTATGTTAGCAATATTATGCTGAAGTGCTGCAGCCTCCAAGGTTGTAAATAATGCAAAGAGAGTACTGCAGTGATAATTCTGTGCATCTCTTTCATTTCATATGAGCGCAAAAGTGATAAAATATTCAAGAGTGGACACAATCCTGACAAAGTGCTGTGCAGTTTAGCCCACTAAAACAAAAAAAAACCAAACCAACCAAACAAAAAAAAATACAACAAAATAACCCCTCAGTATTGCACTCTTCTTGTTGTAAGCGAGAATTCTGAAAGTTTCAGCCAATCTCATGACTATCAGCAAAACTATGGAGAACAGGGCTATCTGTCTTGCTGGTCCCTAGGCATCCTGTTTTAACTGTCTGGTTTACCATGAGACTGAACAATATCTTTGGCATTTTGTAAGAACGATGAACTCATGCTTTTGCGGCCAGCTGGCATCCTTATCCTTGTTGGGATCCTTTGACTGGACCTTGAGCTTCTCCCTGAGACTTGATGTTGGTTATAGAGCAGTTGCTTGAGAATGAAAAGTGAGACTGCTGCACTGTGTCAGCATGTGCCACACAAGTGCTCCGAAGTCACCAGACTCAAATGTTCTCTGAGAGCTAGTAAGAATGATCGTGCCTAACTTCTAATTGGAACCATCTGTTATTGAAACGGCCTAAATGTCCATTTTCCACTGCAGGGTGAAAGTGAATCCTTAGGATACTGTGGAATAACCTTTATTGAGTTCTTTTAGGTAAGATAGTTGGAAGCAGTACCAAAGCCGAGGGAGAATAGGGAAGGGAAGTCCAAAATGCATGCTATTCTGGCTAGATGACCTAGAGACTTGTTTTTGCATGGAATTTCTGACATGATTCAATGGTCCAGGAGTACAGAAGGAGCAATAGCAAGATAATTCACTGACCAGTATAGAAACATAAAATCAAGGGCTTAAAAAGGCAACAACTTTTTAAAGACTACTTCATAATATGTGGTTGTTTTAAAAAAAAAAAAAAAATTATTGACAACTGCCTATTAGAAACAGACCTTCTGTCTCAGTAGAAGAAGGTTTTGTGTACCTAATTTCCCACAACTTGAGTTGGAATATTATTGATAGTCCTAGGAGATTCAGGAAAAATGGTCCTGTTTCTGGCAACAGCCCAGATAACCCTAAAAAAGCCCCAAAGAAATTTACTTCTCAGTATTAGATGTTGCTATGGAACTTCATGAAAGGTCAAGAAGTTTCTTCTCTGATCTGACTAGTTTGCTATTTGTGTTTTCTGTGACTGAAAATCCTGTGGCTTCACCTAGCACCAATTTCAGGTTCAGCAAGGTGGGTAGTAGATCATACTGTGTGTGATCCTTAACTCCGTGGGACAGATCTGAAGCATTTGCCATCATGCTACCAGGATCTGTGTCTGGTAGTAACGCTGTGGTGCATGAGAGATGAACCCAGGATCTCTGCCTGTGGAAATCACTCTTCTTTTTTTAGCTGTTTTTGTGAAGGAGAAGGAGTACTCAACTCTTGCGACTCTCATTTCTAAAAATTCAGTAATTATATTCTGCTTATCTAAATCCTTTATTTTCGTCATAAGGAGATTTTTGTGCTCTTATCCACTTGAAATGACATGTGATGGTGATGTGCATTACTCAGCTGATAAGTGTCTGAAGGGATCTGTGAGTGAAGCAAACTGTGTTGTTGTGTGGGCTTGTGAAGCACTTCTGGATTTGTGGGGGATGATATGTTACACAGTGGTACCCAAGGTTTACCCATCTGGCTGGTGGGTGACAGCTGCCAGAGCTGATGGCTTTGCTACACTAAACACCACCGTTTTTAATCCTTACCTGGCAAGAGGCTTTGGTGATCACGACATATTAGTATTCTTTCTCCATCTTTCCTGTGTGCTAAGGGTACTTCTACTATGCAGTTACTTTTGAAAACTTAGGTGAAGGCCATGCAGACCCAGGGAGCTTTCAGGAGTGAATGGGAAGAAAGCAGGCCTCGCAAGATGCAGTAGCTTAGTTACTGTGGAAAAATTCTCTTTTATCCACTCTTTGTGTTACTATTTTTCAGTTTCAATAACTTGATTGTCATGGTAATGTAGGAAACACCACTTTGCTACAGTTTACTACCCACCTGGCTGATGGGATCATTCATTTTCTTCCTTCTTCCCTTCCTCCCTCAAAATCTCCAAAACAAAATTGGACACTCAGTGTGTTGGATAGTAAGTCTTGAGAACCTGGAGATTCTGCTAAAAAGCTAATCCACTTGCTTTGATCTGTAATCATAATTGAAGGAAAGGAGCTTTTTGTTTAATTTAAAACTTTTTTATTAATCACAATAACTTGTACGTCTAGGGGCTGTAGGAGGTCTGTGTGCACATATAGAGATTTATTTCCTCCTCGTTGGAGAATGATAGGCACTGAAAGAAGTGAGGTGATTGAATACTCCCCCTCAGGTTTCAGCACCAATTCTCAAGGGTTTTTCAAGTATCAGATTAAGACTTTCTTTTGATGACAAAATGGCATACTGCGCCATCGTGGTTCCTCAGTCCATGTTGTGGAGATTTCATGTAGGTTTGTTCATTTTTAAAGCTTAAAAGAATAATTAAAATGGCACTTTACTCATAGTTGAAAGAATTTTATGGTGTTTTAGTGAAACATTTATGATCCTATGCTTTGTCTCTCTGATTCTCATTCATTAAAACAGACACCTTTTGTCAGCTCTTGCAGTAGAAAAACTCCTTGGATCTCTATGGTGATAGTGCGATACTGTCAGACCTAAAACCTTTTCTACAGTCTCTCAATATGCTGATAGATGTCTGAATAGAATAATTCAGTCAGGCAGCTAAGCTTATATTATGCCTTTATAACATTTAAAGACATACATAATTCATGTCTGGTGAGTTTTCTAGAGAAATTAAGATGCAGTTGGATCAAGAGACATGCAAGTGGCAACAATTCCATTTGAAACCTTTTTGTTTTTCTTTGAGCCTACAGATAATCAAAGGACCCTTTGCAAGCCTCCACAGTCATTTGAGAGCAGGCAGCATGGTTTATGACTTCGATAATATAATCTTGTCTCCAAGCTTTACATAATTCTCTATGTTTTATTGCAGCAGAAGAAAGCATTGTGTATTGATTTTTGGAGTTGATGCTGACTGGGCTAGTTGAAAGTTAGACTGGGTTATCTCATACTCCAGCATCTAGAAACCTTCATCACCAGCCTGCCCATTTAAATAGGTGCCCATCAGTCAGTTTTCCCTCATGTAGGGTTTTTTGTTTATTTTTAACATGATGATAGGTGGAAATCAAGGTTACTGCCCCACTGTAAAATTCCTTCCATGGGGCCAAATGGAGGCATACTCCCAGTGGAAATTTTTTTTTGTTGATCCCCACTGGTTGTACTTAAGTGCAAATCTCAGTCTGCTATTTTTTGTAGGTTTGAAGTTCACATGCTAATAGGAAGAAGGGTCAGCAAATGGATTATTTTAATTGCAGGGCCAGCCATAGCTTGCCTTACTAGACCTGCAGAACAATATGAACAATTTGCTAATTCTGTCCCTAGTGTTGTGCCATCTTAAAAAAAAAAAAAATTAACAATAAAAATTGCTGCTTCCAGTCCCAGTGTGGAAGGAAAAAGATGAAACTACTTGATTCACCTGCCAAGGTTTTGAAGATGCTTTGTAAAGAATGGGTAAAGTGATAGCTGCTTTTAGATTTTTAGATGGCCATAGTCGTAACAAGACACAGATTATCGTTTCAACATGGCTAAAGCTAAGTAGGGGCTGCGAAAACTGAAAAACTTTGAAAGTCCTGTGGTGCGTGATACTTGAAAGCAAAATCTACTGCATTCACTAAAACTACAGGTTTAAGGAATAGAAAAGTGGGGTGCGGTTGGCTAATGATGCTACCGATGCATTTTTCTCATTACTGAGAGCTGTAGTTCTTTATTTTGCCCACTGGCCATGTGTTTGAGATCATCATATTATAAAACACCAGCTTTTAAATGTTCTATGAAAATGTACTTTGTAGTAAGAAAAACATTCTCAGAAAACCCCAAAACCTCTGGTTTCAGCATTTTGGCAAAGCTCGCATTCATTTCACAGTGCGAAACCTGGGTACCCTGAGCAACTGCACTTGTTTTATCTGGCTGTTTCAGTAACGCGCCAAGTGCAGCTCCGGATCCCCATGCAGGATTGGGACCTGCTCAGGAAGGTGATGATATATGTCACTAACAAGTATACACACAACAAACTGTCTTGTATGGTAATCAGTAGAGTAGACATTGTTCACAGTGGCAGCAGATGCAAACAATAAATGCCCTACGTGAGTCTTGTAATTAAACACCAAAGCAAACACTGAGGCATTTGATAACCACAAAAGATGTTTGTTTATTGCTCATGCTCAGACCTTGTGAACATTTTTTCCCTGCTCTGTGACAAGATAACAGAAAAGGTAACCAAGCATAACATAAAAATGAAAAATACCATTTCCTTGCTCACTGATGATTTGGAAATGCCAGGCCACAGGTTTCTCTGCTTCTCTAGTGTTGTCACGCTTTTGGCAGCTGTAGCATGAATAATTGTGTAAGGCTAGGTTCGAAATACAACTAGATGTTCAAGAGCAGGCTTTTAAGGAGCATGCTTGTGTGAGTGGTGTTTTCTGTAGAAATGTGTTACGAGCCAACACCACCATCAGGTAGTGTGAGTTACTCATGAGGAAGCAAAGATATAGAGGGTTGTTCAGAAAGGGTCAGAGCAGCAGTGTGACAGAGGAGCTGTCACCGGCTTTGCCAGGTCCTGTACAAATCAGAGAGACTCCAGGAGTAGACTGTGCATGCATCTTGTCCGAAATGCCCCCGTGACTGCAGCCTTGTTGTCCTAAGTCTGGTCCTTGCCATGGTAGCCGCGTGGCTCACCTGGAAGTCTCAGGGCTTTGCTGCACACCTGGAGGAGGAGCGGGTCTCCTAGCACACCCAAGTGATCCCCTTTAGTGACACTAACAATATTCTGTATTTTTCTGCCCATTACAGAGTTGGCTGAGTCTTGATAAACCCTTTTTTTCCACGAAGGGGGCAAAGGCGCCCAGAGCTCAAATGCCTTGGCAGTGAAGCAGTGGCAGGACCAAAACCAGAAGCAGGTTGTCTGGCTGTTTTCTCCAGCCTCCTCCATCACTCTGTGACAGTTCCAGGTTGCAGCAGCCGCTTCAGCCCCAAAGGGGCTTCAGCTGTTTCCTTTGTGTCTGTGCCCCTCTTTCCCACCCCCTCACAGGGGTGCTTGGAGGAGGATTGGCAAATGATAGCTCCAGGAGCATGGAAGAACCATTACTTCAAACAGGAGAAAAATTAATTCAAATAAACTTGAAAGTAAAATCCTTTGGTCACTCTGTAAATCTGTCTGTCACTTGCTTTTCCTTTCAACGCTAAGCAGGGAAAGAGACGATAAATAGCCCTTCACAGATGCTCTCCAAAGCATTTATTGTTTTCTTACGGGTGTTTTTTCGCCAGTCTGAAGCAGATGAATTTAACTTCTTTTGAGAGAAGCTTTGGAAGGCTGTTGTGTTACCTTTTACCTGTGGGAAACCCCAGGCTAGTGGAATGATCGCGCTTCTCTGTTAGCTTTATTGCGCATTCCCTTGGCAGTGCTTTGTTTATATCAGTCAGGGATACTGCAAATAAATTATTCTCACATAGGCTGAATTCAGTATTCCCCAGGCTTAGGCAGATTAGCACAAATTAAATTCCACATTTTCACACCTGAGGCCATTAGCACTTTATTAACTTTTATCGGAAACAGATAATTGCTATAAAGATATTGTTTTATTAATTGCGTAATGCATGAAAAAATGTATAGCAATTAACATTTTGCAAGTCTGCTGCATATCTTAAACAGAAAATGTGACTTTTTTATTTGAAGGAAGAAATCGCCCTCCAAATACAGTGGGAGTCTCCTAGAAGAGCAGAACTGGGTGCAGGAAGGTTGTCAGGTCTATTCCTTTAGCAACCATTTCTTTAAGAAAGGTCTGTTTTAAGCAGTGCAGTTTAATGCGATGTAGGGAGAGCCTGTTTAAGACTTTTTCCTGGCATTTGATCGGTGCTCCCTGTGTGCTTTTTGTGGCCTGGATGTTGCAAGTTTATTCCTTCATTGGCTGCTCATTTGAGAATGGCTCTGTTTAGTCTTCTCTGTCTCTGTGCATTTATCTACACCTGTCACATCTCTGAATGTGTCCCACTGTGTTTGTCAAAGCTGGTTTATCACTCATCTGCTGCTTCTGGCTGCAGGAGCCTGAGGAGGAGTGTTTAAGACTCTGAAGATGCAGTCTTCCACTTACTGAGGCATCAGTCTGTAAAAATCCAATCTAAATTTAGATATTCATACCCCAAAGGTTGGGACTGTGAAGCTCAAAGGAACTGAACAAGAGTATTGCATTTTTAAATCTAGTTGATTGCTTCCTTTTGAAAATTTTTCAATCTTAACTAGCATTGTCAAGAATGCAAATACATTTAAAAAAATTAATTTGTGAAATATAAGTAGTTAGGCTGGACAATGAAGCAGTAAGGAGCAACACTTGCACTTTCTCTGCACTTTGAAGTTTATGAATTATTTTTCTAGTTCAGAGATTATTTTTTTTTCATTAAAAATAGTATCTTTACTATTTTCTGTCTTTGCCAGAAGGCTTTGAAAGTCTTTAGTAACAGGGTCACATCTAGTTATTATCGTAGCTGAACTGTCCTTCTGCAGTGATCACATATGCAATGATTTCATGGAGGATATAGGCTTAAAAGAAAAGGCAATTTGAAGCTGAAATTCTGCCCGTTTGTATGCCAGGATGGGTACACTAAGAAAGAGATGGATTCTTCAAGCAAAAAGCAAGGAAAGGAAGGGGTGTCTCAACAAAACATCTGTTATTTAAAAAAAAAAAAAAGAAAAAAAAGAAGAGAGTATTTTAGTATAATCCATTTGTTGCTCAGAAACTTGTTTGTCTTATCCTTTCCCCAGTGATGAAAGTTACTGTTGGTTTCAGCAGTGAAATCTCTTATTTGTGGAAAACCTAGCTATCATCGGCAGAGTGGATTTTATCCCCCGGCTTTCTAATGAAGTCTGTGTGTTACTGTAGAATGCATACGCGTCTGTTTAACACCCTGGAGACAGCAATTTTTAAAACTGTTGGTACTTCATATTTTCAAAGCACTCTTCATTTTCATCTCTGTGGGTGCTGATCAAACCAATAAACATCTCAGCCTTCAAAAAGATGATTGAGTGGAAAGCCTGACAACCAGAGGAGAAACACTGAGTGTAGGTTATCTGTGCTAACCGCTTTTTTTGTACTCTGTAAAAACCTCTTGCACTGGGAAAGAATTCCTTGCTTGCATGTAGAGTGTGTTAGTCACTAAGGGAAATGATATAACCTGACTAGAACTGTCACCAAAACAACATATTTTGTGATATTGCCCCTGTCATTCGTGTCTTAAAGTGTGGGTAATAATCAGATCCTGGGAACCACTTTTGTCTCTGTATTTTGATTTCTTCTTTCTAGGATATGTTTTTGTAGTACAGTTAAATCAGAGGTGCATGGCATATGGCTTTTTGCTGCATGAATTGCTGCTGATGTGAATGTCAGTGGGCATATAATACCAGATTTTCATTTTGTGAATCACAATGCATGGAATTCAGCCCGAGCGCTCCCCAGACTGTAGACCTTATTATAGGCAAATAAAAAAGGGAAGGAAGGAGGGGAGGTGATGTCTCAGAGATTTTGTTTCAGTTGAAATGAGGTTATCGTGATGAATGATGCAGCTGACAATGAGATTTTTATAGCCTTTCTTAGAGTAGCAGAAGAGCTTGTGTTATTGTTGGTTTGCTTTAAGTAATTGTAATTTAAATGGCACCGTGGTTGAAAAGACCAGCAGGAATGTTGCATATGCACCTCGTAAGCAAAGCCAGAGTGCTTTGTTGTTTTCATCTCATCTGTCCGTATAGAAATGTCCTTCATTGTTTGCAGTTTACATCTCGTGTATTGTCTTGATTGAATACGTCGGTCACCATTAAAAAGGCATTTGCCAGTCAGTCGCTGCCGCCTGTCTCTATTTTTAGCACATGAGGTAACTGGCCAGCATCTGACAAAATGATCCTGCTACCAGATGTACCAGTGTACATTGAGACTGGCTGTGAGAGAGGCATATGGGAGGGAAGGACTGCTGGGAGCTGGAGTGTGAGAGGAGGAGACGGTGTGCGGCTGTGGAGGGGCTCTTCCCTTCTCTCCTTCACACACACCAGCTATTTCAAGCCGTGTCTGCGCTGTGCACACTGGGTCAACAGAGGATCCTGCCTCTGCTGGCTTTCTGTAGGTTGCCTTGGGCACCGATCGTAGGGCAGCTATAGCAGGGGTAGTCCTACGTGGGCTGCGTAAAAGTTTAAGTGAGGATCACAGTTTAAAGTGGGCCTTGGTGGGCTAACGTGAACTGTCCTCAAGTTCCCAGAGGCTGGATGACTGGGAAAATGGAGGAGGATGGGAGGTGAGTAATTTAGCATGTACTTTCTGAAGGAAGTGTTCATGTTTTGCCCCACAGAATATTTGGGCTTGAGACCGCAGCAGGGGCGATTGTTACTTGGGAGTGGTAGTGAAGCAGAGACATGTGAGCTTGGGTTCTGCTGGTTTTCCATTGAGAGCAAAATAGCTTACTGGAGGATGGAAAGTGTTGTGTGTGCCTCTGACAGTGGTAATGCTCATTGGTTTTTTTGCTCTTTCACCCCTACACTGTTGATTTGAATAGCCATATGAAAAATGTTGGGGATTTATTGATGACTGAAAGATAATTTATTGACAAGCTCCCTCCCAATTCCTCAAGTTACCATTATATGTTGGTCATGGCAAGCAGAGAAGCAAGGCCCTCAGTAATAAATATGAAAGATGAAAGTTGAGGAATATCACCTTGTAAGCTGAGTGCGGGAGTGGAGAGAGATTTCATAGCGTCTTAAGTATTTTAACCCAAACACCAGAGATGGATGAAGAAACCAATACCAAATTGTGTGTCAGAATCCTTGGAAAAGACATTAGTGCAGCTGATTTAAGATCTTGCTGTGTCAACTGAAGATATTCGTGCCGTGACCATGAAAATGAAATGCTCAAGAACCATCCTTGCATAGAGAATGTCAAGACTGCGTCTGGAAGAATGGAAGCATCTGGGGAAATAGCTTACACACATGCTTTAAATTTTATCTTAATTTTTCTCTCTGGAGATGTATCTTGAGATTTCAAGCATCAGTTTTCTGTCTCAGGGACACTGGCTGATTTTGTTGTGTTGCTAATATGAGAACATCAGCAGCAAGAACTAAAAAATTGTATTTGTATCCATTTTGCTTGAACAGTAAAGGCTGCCTAGAACTTTTTGTTGGGCTTAACCAAGGGTCCAAAGAAACTACAGAACTCACTGTATCATTGTTACCCTGTCAGCCTCTTCAGAAGCAATTGATCAGCCCTTTGTAGTGAAAACAATATCTCAAGGGTTACCAAGGAGGAAAATGGAACATCCTTATTTTTGTAAAATCAGATGTGTGAGATGAAGGATATAATCTCATAGCTGTCAGATTTTCAGATTTCTTCCAGAAGCTCTTTTCTATGTAAACTAGGGATTTGGAGGTTGTTACAAGGCTGTTTTCTTCCTGGTGATGTTTTTTTCTTAAATCCAAATTGATCTGATTGTCATATAACTGATACTTAGTCTGCATTTTAAGTCCTGTATGTGATTTTTTTAAAAGCACATGTATAAACTAGTGTTTAAAGTGTTTAAAGTGACTGGATGTAGAACTCTTACTGGATTTCTCTCTCTATTCTAAGTGAAGCTTCCTTTAGCTTCTCTCCCCAGTCTTTCCTTCTGCCTGTCCCCTTTCCTTGGAGAAAGGACATAGCTCATACAGCACTTCCACATGCCTTAAGGAGGATGTTAATGACTTTTCTCACTTTCTGTAGATGGAGTACCTGCTGACTGCACTGCATGGCCACATCTTCTGTCAAGAGATCAGAACAGACCCTTTGAGGTCATAGAATACTTGAAGCCAGTTTGTGAAGCTAGGATGGAGCTTAGTGGCAGCTATGTGTTTTCAGCAGTGGTAGAAATCTGAAGGAGACTGTCAAAATTTTGAAGTCAAAATTACATGCACAGATGTGTTTCTTATTCCTAAAAATGTAGCTGTATGGACAAAAAAAAAAGTCTTCCCTCATGGATAATGGCATAAATACGAAATTTTAATAATGATGACAGAGAACTAGATATTCTTTTATCTAACCTCATTCCGCATACAATGGACTGGGAAGTTTAATTTACTTGAAGAAAAGTGCTATCTCCACCAGTCTGGGTGATAAACCTGAAGGAGAAGGTACTGTATGTGTGCAGCAGGCAAATGACTTCAGTTGTATACATGGCCTAAATGGTCCTTTGCTGTGGAAAATCTTGAAGGTACCAGCTAAAGCAAAATCTTTAAACTGGTGGTTCTACCTGGGGAGAAAAGAAAGAAAATCTCTCCAAAACTTAGTTAGCTTTGCATGGGTTAGGGGATTTTTATTGCCTTGTTGCTTTTAAGCTCCAGAGAACAGGATGTTTCATAGCTGTGCAATTTGCTTTAGTTATTATCATTTGAAAGAATTGATGATTCTAATTTCCTTCTTTACGCTTCTTGATTTTAGTACTGGAGTAACACTTCAGTGTCTAGTATTGATTTTTATGATGGCCAGGGCTTTGATATTAATTTCTGCACCACAGCAAGCTGAGGATAGGTGATTGCCCATGCAAACTGAGGACTCAAAAAGGCTAATTTCATGTTTTACAAATATAATTGTAGGTGTTCGCTTGTAGGATGGTCGCTGTGTTGATGAGTACCGTGAATCAGCAGTGCACCCTTGTGTGATGTGGACTAACTGCATGCTGGGCTGCATTAGCTAAAGTTAGCTGGCAGGCCAAAGGAAGGGATTATTCCCCCAACTTGGCCCTTGTGAGGCAGCAGCTGGAAGACTGTGTCCAGTTTTGTGCCCCAGTAATGGGGAGAGAGAGGTGAAACTGAGCTACTTCAGCAGAAGGCTGCCAAGATGATTAAGGAGGGCGGTGCATGTGGCATGCAAGGGGAATGTGAAGGAACTAGATTGGTTAATCCTGGAAAAAGCTTTGAGGAGGAGGGAGGATCCGGTTGTATCTTCTTCCACTATCAACAAAAACCTGTAGAGGAGATGCATGCCCTTCTCAGAAGTACACAGTGAAAGCAGAAAAGACGAGTTGCAGTGAAAGAAACTGGTAGGACAGAAGGATAAAATATTCCCAACTACTGATACTGGTGCAGCGCTGGAACAGATTGCATTGAGAGATTATGGAATCTTCATCCTTGGAGAAACTCTAAACTCACTCAGAAAAATGCCTTGAGCAACCTGATTTAAGCTTGAGGTGAGTTCTGCTGTGTCTGCAGGACTTGATGATGCCTAGAGCTTTCTAGCAGCCTGAATTATTCTGTAGTTTTATGTGTGAAAACTACTTTCTTATCCCGTATGTAACAGGGAGAAATAGTAATTCCTATCATTAATCACCACTGAAACAAACACAGATGCAGCATCAATCAATTTCATATTTTTTTTCTAATGTTAAAGAAAGTGCAAAAGATCCTTGTGATGGATGCAGTAGCTGCTTTTAAGAAGTCAAGCTTTCCCCATTAACTGCAGTGACCCCTTTAAAGCAGTTTTAACTTGTCTTAGCTCTGACAGCTGAACTGTTATTACTCAGGAGTATTCAAGCTCCTTCCGAAATGTAAGGTCAAAAGCATTTCCTCAAAATTTTATTGCTAACATTTAGGAAAGTATGTTTTACTAAATTCTTAACCACTAGCCACTATGGCAGCTCAGCTAACGTAACTTGTCTAACCACAGTAACTTGTTGGTGTATTTGAGACCCAATGCTTAAAGTAGGCAATGTGCGTAGCAATTGCAGAGCAATGTTTGCCTACTAGTGGATTTGGGTTGGGAGTGTTTGTTGTTTTGTGGTTGGTTGTTTTGGGTTTTTTTGTTTGTTTTTGTTTTGTTTTGGGGTTTTTTTTTAGGTGCTTGTCTTGTACACAGACTTCTGCTTTAGCTAAAGTTCCATTGCTTACAGGTTCTAGCTCCATATGCGAGCTGTCACTCTACCATCCTGGGAAGTTTCTTTTAAGCATAGGTTTCTGACCAAATGAGACCACCATTTAAATTGACAGAACATACAAAGGGTAAAAAAGGAGAAGAGAAAAGTAATGTTCACTAATTTTTAATTGGATAACAAGAATACATAGATGGTATCTTGCTGCATGTTGCCTGGAAAATTAGTGGTAGAGATGGGAACTTAGCCCACACCTCACTTCTCAGTGCTTTAATGACTGGGCAACCCTATCTTGGTTTCTTTTCAAGTGTCCTGATATACAATTCTGTTGGCAAGGAGACGTATTTTTTCCCCCTGGTGGAAGCACCTTCCACATTTAAGCAAAACATTTTCCCTTTGTTTACATCCTTTAAAGGTTAAAGTAATGAAGTGGTTAGATGCAGTACTTGCTGCATTTTTATGTAAATGACTGAACTGAAAATGTGTTGCAATTTGGAACAGTAATGAGAAGGATGAGGAGAAAATGGAGATGGCATTCACGGTGTCTTTCTGTGCACAATCTTTCATGCACGGCTTTAGTAAGCAGTACAAACTAGAGAGCAATGACAAGAGAACCAGACCTGTCAGAAATCAAATTTTTTTCTCTCTTCCTCTTCAAATGACCAGGATGACTATAGTTATAAATGACAAATTTAATGATCAACTGGTATTTATCAGTATGTGCATATGTAAGCGCAGCATATACAATGCTCACTGTGGTTACCAAGGCAAACCAGGACAAGCAAGGCCAGCACTGGAGGTGGCTTTGGGTGGGTGAACTTCTGCGGCTGCCACAGACATTACAGGTGCTCTGTGCTGGACAGAAGATCCACCTGTGAGACTGGGACCTTGAATGTAGAAACCTGTAGAAACATTGCCTAACTTTGGTACAAGCAGTGGTGCTGTTATTGCCTATGCCTCAGCCTTTCTGGAAGAAAAGTTCCCTGCTATCCAGATGTGAAATTTAGTTTTAGGCTAACACAGAAATATTGAGCCCCACTAGATAGGACAACTACTCAGGTGTGGAAGGCAGCCAGACCTCACTGCAGGCTGCGGCTCCAATAGAAAGGTTGTCTACAGGGACTGTAACAAAAAGGAGTGATATTGGAAGCTTTGCATGCTACAGAGCAAAGCTATTCTGATTAAACTGATAATTTTAAAGTAAAAGGGCTGCAGAGGAACCAAGATAGCCAGCAAATTGCTTATTTCTATTTTTTCCAAGTAGTACAAAGTGTTATTAAAAAAAAAAAAAAAGGCTGTTAAAAATATATTCAGGAATCAAAGGAAGAAAAGCAGGCAGAAAAATTGTGCAAGCACCATTAAGCTGCGGAAATTTTCATTGGACACGTTGCAGTACCTTTTCAAAGCAGCATATGGGGTTTATTCTGGTGACTCTAATTTTAACATGAATGGGAGTCACGTGGGATACTCCTGGCATACTGCTTTGAAAATACATCCCTGCATGATTAAGGAAGACTGAAATCTTTTTAAACGGCTTTTTTTTTTTTTTTTTAACCAATTCTGAAATATTTTTAAAGGAAAGCATTAATGGAATGAAAACGGTCCAACCCTGAATAAAGCGGTAATGTAACAGGTAGAGATACTACTGGCTAAGCACTGAAATATGTTTGTGCTCCAGAGGCTAGGGAATTAAGGGAAAAGAAAACTTGGGAGTTTGTTTGTACCCACTGTTGCAACTGCCTCTGCATTGCTTGACCTTTATAAATTTGTCTCTTCACTTGGAAGATGAAGTAATCGTTCCACCTACCGTGTGCAAAGAGCAGAGACTTCAATGAAGAGAGTGAGTACAAGGTGGGATTTGCCTCTGAGATGGCAAGAATGGCCATGCCGCAGTACTGACAGCATCTTTAGCTTATGGATGATTGAGACTGAAGAAATACGTACTCTGAAGATCGATTAGAGAGACTCATTAGCGCGAAGGAAGGTTCTGAGCAGATGAAACAGCCCTGACAACATGAGCCAGAACACTGATGGAGCTGGGCCTGGTGTGTGGGCTGAATGTGAAGTAGGGTTGCTGGAGGGAGGTTCAGAGAGTCCTTTCTGACAGCCGGTCCTTCCTACCCATCTTCAGAGAAAACAGTCTTAACAGTTTCTTGAAATGTTTTGAAAAGGATAAGACAGAAAATATCCAGAAAACCATACTGATGAATACAGACATGAGCGTAGTGAGAAGTGTGGACGTTAATCTGGTGTCCGTCCAAAGATGCAGAGAAAGAGGGGAAAGTTAATTTTCCTTTTCTAATACTTTTTTCTTTCTTCATTTTTTTTTTTTGCAACTGAGAATGTAAGGTTTATTTTTATAACTTTGGTTTTGTGTGGCTGCTGCTTTAGTGCTTGAGGATCTCCTCTGATTGTTTTCAATGGCTTATTACCTCTCTTACTAATATTTATCTGTCTTGATATCACAGACACAGACACAAAAAGAAGTGGCCTATCTTTTCACAAAATCTTCACCAGTGATACGTTACATCAGTACGCTGAGCTCACATGTCCTTCAGATCTGCTGACTTTCGGAGTGGGGTGTTAATGTGCTTTGCTGGGGTTTCTCCCGTCGTTCCAACATGGTTGCCACTTTCCAGATTTAAACATGAGATGCAACAGGCAGCATAAAAAGAGTATTTATGTCAGCCTTGTTTAAGCAAGAGATTTCATTTAAGCAAGCCTATTTATATAGTGAGGTTATTTATACCACATTTGGCTGTGAATGGGCGTGTGTGGGCACGCTTCTGTTGTGCATGCGACATGTGTTTGGGGTATGTATATTTGGCTGCACATTTCCATGTACACGGCTTGAAAAAGTGGCTGTTAATGTCTTTGAGAAGGGGATGTTTGCAAAGCCTAGGGAGGCTCTGAAGACCATAGGAACTGCCAGAGACTGGCATGGAATGAATAGGAGTGTCAGTAGCTCCAATTTTATGTCCTCTGAATTGCCCTGTGAGGGTATGGAGGGTACAGCCCTTTCTAATTAAAGCTAAGTATCCACTTGGTGCATTGCTCCTCTTAGAGTATACTTGCAAAAAAAACCCAAAAAACTACGTGGTAAACAGCCCTAACTGTTCATTCAGCTTATCTGAGCCTTAATTTGGCTTTCATGCTAATGTAAGGTAGAAGCAAACAGAGCTTGTTCTTCTCGAGAAAGTTTGTTGTACACTTGCTGGACCTGGAGACTTGACTCATGTTTTCTGTTCTTCTCATTAACTATGGTCTTGGCAATCTCTTCCTGCACCTCCAGAATCTTCTGACACTTAGCCTTCCCTGCAAGGCTGTGATGCAGAAGTAGTGTGGAATAAATGTGATAAGTGGTGGACAGGCCCTCATCAACAGCTGTTAAAATAATGGTTTAGAGGTCCTTCAACAGCAGCTGGGAAGGTGAACCAAGGCAAAGATAGCTCTGTAATTGAGCTGTTTTCAGTACGCTGTTTCTAAACACCATCAGCCAGCATTGTCATTCTGTTCTTTAAGGTGCGTAATCACACTAATACAGTTCCTCTACAGGCTGCTGTGTATCTGCGTGTTACTCGTAAATAACACAGAGCAGGGGCTTTTGAAATTAAAACACGCTTGTAGAAAACTCTCCTGAATTGAAATCTTCATTTCTTTTTTTCCAGAGTGCCCAGGCAAGTACATACAGAGTTTTTAGATATCCGAAGATGTTTGCTAACATCATCTATTGTTCCAGTCTTAAGGGCCTGTTGGATAAAACCCAAAGCCCCTGCTTCAGGTCTCACACTACTAACCTCTCCCCCATTAGCAAGGGAGCGCATGAGTTTTGTGTGAACAGATTTAATCTTCCTGTGCAGCAGATGTGCTGACACATGGACTTCTACAGTCAATGGGGTAAATAATCTCCTGTTTAAGTAGTTCCTAAGTACCTATTTGTGTAATTAACACATTAGGAAAAAAAAAATCATGCATCGTTATTTAAATGATGAACCGTGACAACATCAGAGTAAGTTCAGGTACTTGAAACAGATGACTTTTTCTTTTATTTTGTCCCTCATATTGTTGTTTGGTTTTGTTAAAAGCTGAAAAGTAAAATAAATAAGTCTGTTGCCATTTCATATGATCAAATAGAGATTTAATCAGCATCTTCTAGAAGAACAAAACTGCAGTGCACTAATGAATAAGATGGAGGGGAGCATGCATGTAAGAGAGGCAAGACCAAAGATCTACATGGCGTACTGTTTCAGCAGTGTTAGTGGGACAACTTACATTCCTCAGTTCCCATCCTGTAGAGACGAAGCATTAAAAGGAAGTCTCAGACTGTTTGGATTGCAGATAAATCCAGCTTGTGTTGCTTGTTTGGCAGTCTGTGCAAAGCGTGAGCTGGAGAAGTAGCTAAAGGTAGAAGAATATTGCTGTACATCACTGCAGCGATGTGAAATAGTTCTGTCCTGGCCATGAGTGCTCTAAACTGAGTGAGTGAATGAGAGAGGTTTTTGATACAAACTTCAGATATGCATTTGAACATAGTGAGCTAAGGAAGGAGCAGGGAAATCCTAACACCTACTGCAGATGATGAATATGTGATAGATTTGGGAGATAGCACTCATATAGGGTGAACGCACTGAAATTTGTAAAACTCACAAGGTGATTTCTATGGCCCTTGCAGTTGTGTACTTAAGAGTGCTACATAAGGAATCTTGAAGTTGATGATGCGTACCATGAAACCTTTTTCTGTCTCCTGTCTGGATTTATTATAATTGATTTGAAATTCTTCAGTGCCCTCTCATGCTATGTGACTGCTCTGTATGTTTGAAATGACTTAAAGGTTGCAGACAGCTGCGGGGGCTTATGTATTTTAAGGGATTTTTTTTATATGACAGCTATACAAAGACAAACTAACTATGATTGTTTATGACACTGCCTCCAAACCTAAACATCACTTGAGCTTGTTTGTCAGATAGAGCTCTTGTGTTTCTAGTGTCAAGGTTAGAAATAACTCTTTGTGTGTGTGTGTGTGTGTGTATCAAAATCTATCCAACTTCAAATCTGTTCACTGTGACAGAATAGTCTTACTCTAAGCAACTCAATTTCTCTTTCTTCCTTTTTTTTTACATCAATTTTCTTATGTACGGTTGCGGTGGCTTTCTTGGTTTTGTTTGCTTTTTGGGTTTTTTTAAGATAGGGATATTTTGACTCTGCATTAAACATGAGGCATTTTAGATCTTCTTGGAGTTAACATTGGAGGTGGAAATGGAGCCTACAGTCACGCTGTCTAGACTCGGAAGTCTCTTTTCACCACTCAGACTACGTGTAATTGTTTAGCAATACGAAAACTGAGAAATATTCATATCAGTTCCTGTAGCCAATTTCAGGATTGTTTGTAGGCAGTCTTTGGCTTAGCTGAAGAACTTCAGTTGTCAAAGAAGATGAAGTATTGCAGATTCAACACCCTTAGATAGTCATCACCCAGACTGCTGTTGTCTATGTCCAAGACTGTTGTATGAAACACTATAAGGCTCTAATTGCATTTGTATAAGACAAGTGGAGATTTTCTTTAATGCACCTCCCTGCACTTCTAAGGCTTTTAACATATGTATGCATCCTCAGAAGGGTGTAGGCAAAGACTTGAATTCTCCCTGTGTTCAAAGGACAGGAGAAGGTAGTGAATATTGAATATACACATTGTTGCTTGGATGGTGGAAATCAAATCCATCCATGCTTCACAGAATGAAAGGTTCTGTGGTTTTGTAATACATCTAGACCTTGCTGGGTGCTATGGTGGCAGATCACCTCTGAAGGTCATGTCTAATCTGCTTTGCAAAGCTGTGTTCCTGACAGTGTTTTCAGCAGCTTATATATCACTTGGTGTTCCTAGTCAGATAAGCTCTGTGGTTTGTAGTAAGGCTGTCTCAAGTGGCAGAAAAGACAGGTATCTCCTTATGCTATGGCCCAGCATTTTCATTTAAATTTGGCTTATGTGTTGCTATCCAAAAACTTTTCAGATGCATTAATGAAAAAACAACCAACTGAACATAAACACTTTCTTGTTTGAATAGTGTAGGAGGCTTCTGGTAAAGAAAGCATAAGGTTTTCTAATACTAGGATTTGGGAGAAACCAAACTAAATGTGAAATGTTGCCTTGAATGTTTCTGAAATATTTGTATTTTGTTGTGTGTATCTCCAGCTCAAGTCCTAATTGCTACTTCAAGAATACAGATGTGGAAGAGAAATCTGTAGGTATTCCTGGAATAAATGAGTAAGACTAGCTGTTCCTTGTGCAAATCAGCTGCCTCTACAGATGGATGTTTGAAAGGGCTGGAAAGTTTACTGAGAACTGGCAGATAATTTATGGCACTGGAAGAGGAGTCACTGGGAGCCAATCAGTGAGTCTGTGACTTGGGAAGTGTTAGTAGGTTAACTATCTTCACCATGTAGGTATCTAGGCTAAAAAAAAAAAAGTAAAACCCACGATCTGGAAGGATGAGTAAGCATTATATCACCGTTGATTGTTCTTCAGCTCCCACACACAAACAGGTCTTAGCCCATGACAGCATACTGCCAAGAGTTGCTGTCAGATTGGCAAGTAGCAGCTTTGGTGTGAAGCCTTCCTGGAAGTCTTTGATCCTTTTGGTTGAACAACATCATTTTATCCTGCTGCTTTAGAAGATTTTTTTCACAAATCTCATTTATTGTGTCACCTTGAAATTGCCTGGATTTTTCTAGCCTTGGATTTTTGGTCTCCCTTAAAAGCTTTTTTACGTGTTTTTGTCCTGTCCTGCTTTAGAATGCAGCGCATTTCTTATTTGTCTGTTTATTTTTGCACCACAGCTTTGGGAGGAAAAGAAATGCAATTCATGGAGGATATTACTAAGAAAAGAAGGTGACGAAGGGTGAGGTTTCTTAAAGTTAAATCCAACAGCATGCTGCCATCAGAAGCAAAGATCTCCGCTACTTCTGTTCCTTTCCTATGACAGGAAGAGACCGTAAAATGGGTCTTCTGAGTTCTTGACTGGTTCCCCTAACATGGGGTGTGGTCTTCCCCTTGTCAGTGGGTGAAGTGCAGATGTAGTTTTGCAAACTGAGCCAAGGCAAGGTTTCTCCAGAAACTTCAAAGTTGCATTGGTAATCATTACATTTGCTTGTAGCAATTGGCTTGTATTGTTTAACAAAGAACAGCCCAATGGAGAGTTTTGAACTCTGTGTGTATCATATAACAGAAAGGAATAATTTTTTTTATTGGGAAGCTCTCAAATTTAATATTGGCTTAAAAAACAAATTTGAGTATAAAGACCGACTAGAAATGTGACAGTTGTTTTTCATTGTCCAGGAACATTGTATATATTTATTTGTGATTTGTGTGACTGTCTTAAGCTCTACATATTGACATTATTTCCAGTCCATAAGACACGACAATAACAGCTAGTGAAATGATGTTGGAGCTACTGAGCTGCTGAGCTTCTTCATTCACATGCAAGTGACAGGATCTGCTCCGCACCTTCAGACCACCCTCTCCCAGTTGTGATTTAGGTGGAAGGAGGGATGGGAGAGCGATGGAACTGGATAGATTGCTTTTTTTCCCAACAAATCCTGTCAGCAAATCTAGGCTTTTAATTAGCCCCTTTTCCCCTAAAATGCATATTGAACATCTTTGCACTGTTTAATGTTGCAGAACTGAAAGAGTGACTGCAAAAGTCTGCAAGCTCAGGGTAACGATTATAGAGATGATGCTATAGGAAGTAGGAAGTTGTGCTGCTCTAAAGAAAAATGAAAAGCCAGAAATTGTGCAGCATTGCGATAAGTGAATCCTTATGACATCCCGAGCCATTAAAAAAGACAATTCTCTTAAAAGCTTATTTCTCTGTCAAAAATTATAATTGAGTGACAGATACCCTGAAAAGCCAGATCCCGGTATAGCTGTCTGTTCTTGGCTTTGCTCTGGAGCACTAGACCAACAGGCTTCAAAGACCTTCCTGGACTCTGGATTTGGCCCACAGAAGGCTGACAGAAGACATTTAACAGGGAGTGGCCTTTGTTATATAGGGAGATCCAGGAATCTACCTGCAAGGTTCTGTCACGATGTATTTTAAATCACCACTCTTTACAATGGCTAATGCAGTGAATTTCTATTATTACAGCAATACAGGAATGTTTTTTTCAGAAGAACATTCATTCTTCTTTTAGTTAAATAAATGGAAGTAAACGTGGAACGGGTCCTCCTTTTTCCATGTGAAATTCTTTTGTAACACCATTATAGTTTTATGTCAATGTCTCATAGTCTGGGCTTATCTTTGTAAAATAAATGGATGCATTTAGGTATTATCCCTGTTCTGCAGTTTCAGTAACAGACCCATGGAGAGGATTAAAGATTTGTTCGGGTGTCTCAGAGAAAGTCTTAAGGAGCAGCTAGAAATTAGCCCAAAACTGCCATGTCCATTTGCTTTCTTTCCTTTCCTGCTTAGTTGTCTTTTACTTTCTTGCCTTGCTGGGGGTAGCACAGAGATCTATACCCACAGATAACAACCCTTTTGCGCATTAAGTTTTCCTGGTGACATGTTTCCCCATACCCTGGGCAGAATAGGGAACATCTAGTATAGAATTAGTCGCCTGAAGACTCAGGTCACTGTCTGTGTATGCCAGATATAATTTTGGAAGCCCACTAGCAAAACAGCAGATTGTTTAGGAAGCTTCATAATAGTCGTGTCAGATTTTGACCTCATTTCAGACAGATGCAGTTTATGGAACTGGAAAGTGCAATGTAGTATTTTGACGGCCCGAATAGTAGTCTTGCCTTGTGCTAGTCTGTTATTCAAAATCGAAATACGAGTATGGAGGTTACTTGGGTGCACAGGGAGTGTACCTCCTTAAGAAATGCATGCATGTGAGTGATTACTTCTTGTGTACACATGTTCATATACATACACGTAACGCGGTGTATTTGCACAGGGAGAAAGTCAACGTGTGCACAGCTCTGTCTACGTGTACTTTCCCAGCGTGTATGAAAAGAGAAAGCAAACTCACAATCAAATAAGCAGCGAGAGCAGAGGGAAAAAAAAAAAAATGAGATTGCAGTTGATTATGAGCCTGGCAGCAGATGTGCTACACAAATCCAGCCCGCTGCATCCAGGCTGTTTCCATGGCGATGGAGAGAGTAATTGTGGAGCTCCGAGGCGCTCCCCCGCAGCCCCCACCAAGGTGGATGCGGGCGCTGGGTCCCCACCGACGCTGCCGCGCTCCCTCCGGGTGAGCGTCGGGCCCTGGGAAAAAACTAGCAGGCGGAGAGGGGGAAACCCAGCGATGGAAAGCCCTGATTTATTTATTTTCCCCCTCGTCTGATGGTAGGATGCTAGGGGAGCAGTGCTTTTCCTCAGAAATATGGTCTCCCGAGATGCTAAATAAATGGGCAGGAGTTTCCCCGAAACAGGAGCGGGCTGCGATTGGCTGCTGCCACCCAGCCGTGCCAATGGGAGCCCGACTGGCCGTTGGGTACCCGCAACATAAGCAAAGCTACACGCTCGCCCCGGCGGCGTGGGGACCGGAGAGCAGGCAAAGGTGTGTGAAGGAGGGGGTCTGCTCCTCTCACATGGCTACACCGAGGACGGATCTCGTTAGAGAGCTTCATCGGACACCATCTGCCGCTTGCGCGCATTGTGCCTTCCGCAAAAAGCAGCATTAAGTCATTCACTCGCTGTCGTGTGGGAGGCGAATTTGTCATCGGGAACGATGGAGCTACGGGATCTCTGTAAGTAAATCTGTGTACTTTATCCTGCTATTTCAGCCTGGGCACAGATGAATAGATGGTGTTGAGGAACGGGAAAAGCAAATTAGTAACAACTGCAAATAATGGGAAGGATTTCTCGATTTTGTTTCGCATGCAGCGAGGCATGTTCTTCCTAATGGTCTCGGGCATCGGACAAACTAGTTAGCTGTTTGCATTGCCTTGGTTGGTTGTTTAGCCTAATTAAGATTAGTCTGTGGAAGGATGCGGTATTCTCTGAGGCGTTTCAGAACACCTCTGTGTTTGAAAAGGAAAGCAAACCACACAGAGCAGAATATTGCAGGCAGAAAAGTCTGACGTGCCCATATGTAGTAACCAGCATTTGTAGTGTCGGTACGATAATAACAGGCACATTATTACAGTGATTTGTCAAACACTAGCTCAGACCCCGAGCCAAAAAAACACGAGTTGCTTGTCATTCATCACTGTGCTTAGCACAGAGAATCCTTGCTTTTCCTGCCCCTGATGTTCTTTTTTTAACATTAATTTCTTCTGTGAAGGAGGCTTTTGAAAGACATTTAATTCAAAAGCTTTCCTGTTTGTTGATGAAACAGGTGAGTACATGGAAAGTGTGGAGAGTTTCCCTTTTCACCATTGCGGGGCATGAGTTAGAAGTTGATTCCTTTGCCTGTCGGGACTCTGCTTTTGATTCTGTAAAGCAGAAATGGTATATTTAGTAACGGCTAGGGGGGGAGAGGGGGGTGGCTGTGTGCAAATCTGTCCCTCTTTAACCCTCTGGGGTTACTTGAGTTGCACCAGCCATGAATTCGGCTCAGCGTTGTTCATGTTTTATCAGGTATTTGCCGTTAGACTGGAAGCTTTGCTGGACCGAGCTTGTAGGTGGCTCTCTGCTTAACCCTCTCAGAGTCTGTGGTTGTCTTACCTGGTTTGTGAAAATACATAGGAGAAAGGACAGAAATACGAACAAAAATATTTAGAAAAAACTTTCTGTATTTTCACTCTGTGCCTGAGCTAGTCATGTGTATCAGGAATTTTATAGTAACCAAGCCAGGTGCAAACATCACATGAAGCTGGCTGCTTTTTAGGGATCCATTTTTGGTATCTTCTGTTCATTTTAAAACTAAACACACAGTTTCCCAGCATTGGGAGCTGCTGGGAAGTCACATTGCTGCCTGGGAATCTCAGGCTGAGGGTGTGATTTTTTTTTTTTTTTTTTTTTTTTTTTTTTTTGCTTTTGAGATACTGCCTTGCAAGTTGTGGCAGGAAGGTGTGTCCGCAGAGCTTATCCCTTCAGTTAAAGGAATCAGTGTTGCCTCGGAGTTGATGCTGAAAAGAATTGTTGGTGTTTTCAATAACTGTTTGATCAAAATAAGTTAGAAAAATACAGAACATAGAATTCAGTGCATCAGTACAGTGAGAGAGTGTCTCTTGGTGAAAGCTATATTAAGCTCCTCTGTGTACTTTAGAGTGTTTAACCTGATATATCACAAATGCAGGAGGACCTCTCATTAAGCTTGAATTATTGCCTTTTCTGAAGATATAGATGTAAGTCACTTTTTCCTGTGTTTCCTAGGGATGTTTGGGTTGCCTTAATGGTGGCCCCAGATATCCTGTGGCACTGGACTTAAAAACAAAACACTTTTCCTAGTTTATGCAAAAAAGAGATAACTATTAGCTCTTATCGCAATACTCATTTTTGTTTAGCAGTGATGCAAGTGCCAAGAATGAAATTTCTGACACGAAGCAGATATTAGCTGCTGTGTTACCTTCCCCAGGGGCTTGTATCATTCATTTCTATTTACTTAGCTCTGATGTAGCTGAAAATCCCATCACGTACGGCAGCCTAGGCAAAGAGATGTGCCCACTCCCCGTCTTGGAGGAGGATGCTTTGATATAAGCTGAGATATTCCATAAAAAGCTGAGGGAGAGCTTGGACTCTTGCACACCTGCTTTGTTCCTGACTCCAGGCTGGTCATTTTGAGCACCTTTGGGATGCATCAAAATGAAGCTTCATTGCACCTCTTGGGGTTTTAAATTCTGTACCTACAATCTTCTGCTTTATTTTCTGATTCGTAATGCGAAAGCCTAGGAGAACATTGTCTTTTAAGGTCACTTACCATCTTAAGATGGTATTGTAGTTCTTGTTAGGGCTCCAGGGATATAGTTCAAACAACATAAACCTCTCAAGTTTAGTCGCTAGCATTAGGCAAATACCGTGTGACTGATAGAGTTCTTATATCTCCCATAACCTTGTTTGAAGGGATTTGTTTGCTTGTCTATCCCTGTGCATTAGCAGATAAAAGGAGGGGGATGGGGAGGGAGAGAGGCAGCCTATAGCTGCTAAGCTTTGGGTAGTGCGTTGGATCAGTCTGTCTGAGGGCTTCAAACCACAGTGGTGCCCGAGGTAGAAAAATTTGTGTTGCAGTCAGAGGCACACTTGCATTAGATTTTTGACCTGATGGTGCAGAGAACAGTTGCTTGTCGTTAGTGCTTGGAGATGATCTATGTGGGAGAGGCATTTCAGATTCCCAGGCTATAAGAGTTCCAGCAACAGAGGAGTGAGTAGGCTTCAGTGAGAGCTGTGGCGTGCTGGCAGCAGTTGGAAGGATGCGGAAGCCGAAAAATGCTATCTTGGAGTAGCTTTAATTGGTTGCATTGGAAAACACTTGGTTTGATAGCCTCATATGTCTTCTAAAACGCTTGGTGCCAGACCAAATTGGCGTATCTCCATTGACTTACACAAGAAGCCACCAGACATTGATCTGAACTTCAGTCTTACGCTTACATTTTTCTTAGAAGAACAAGATTTTTATAAAGGCGGCAGGTTATTTTTCTTCTCCGTTTGCCTCAGCAACAGTAATATTGAAAACCTGAGTGGAACAGGCATCCCACAAGTTTTGACTGGTTTCCATGGGTTTTAAACTCAATAGGTGTATCCTTCATGTGCTTGCAGAGCCTCATTCTCATATGTTAGCCTATACTGGAAGTGTAGAGCAGAAATCCAGAAGGGAGGCTTTATACATATCCAGAAATGCTAAATTTTAATATTTCATTCTTTCCCTGGATCTTAACCCTCCTTCAGTTTCAGTAGAAACATTGTGGTCATTTGTATTCCCAGTAAACAGATGCTAAAGCCACGAGCCTTCAGTTTTGCCTCAGTTCTGTTTTTGTTTTCACCCTATTGTTCAAGTAAGTAGGTACAACTTTTATGCAAACTACGAACCAAATACTCTTCTTTAGGTGACTCTGTGTTTACATCCAAATGAGTTGCAGACAGTCGAAACTCCAAATGAGACTAACAGCTCAAATGAGAACAGTTCCCTATTTTTGTGTCTGGAAAAAAAAAAAAAAAACATTTTTAGGAAAAGTTGCTCCATGCTAGGACATGGCTTACATAGAGCATCTGCCAGGTCAGAAAGTTCTCAGTCTCTCTTCAGTACATGCACACTTGCATCTGAAATGGCAAGTGCACACAACAAAGTCAACACCAAGCACAGAATAAAAAAGGAACAGTAGTAAAACAAAGACGAGTGAATCGTGAAAAGCCCGTTGATTTGCTTGACACCCATTTTGTTCGACATTGTGCAGTGCTAATCTAAAAACTCCTGTGCGTCACAAAAAGTTTTCAGAACAATAGGAACTGTCAATTCCAGCAGATTTTACAGACCTGTCATTATTCTTCCATTGTCTTGAAGCACTAAGTGGCGTACAGAGGGATTTTTGGCAGGAGTTCAGGAGTGGTCTCGTAAAGAGGAATCGTGTGTCACTACTGCACATATGTTATCATTTGCAATTAGAGTTTAGCCCAGTGCAGGCCCCTAGGAGTACATCTGCCCCAATCTGAGTGTGCTGCTTTATGGTGCTCATTTATTTTGTCTCTGAAAAAACCCACAGCCACAAACCACTGCTTTTTACTTTTCTTAATTACAAAAATGGAAAAGCAAGAAATTACAGATGTCTTTCTCATTTTGACTTGATGTCTTCCAGAGACGTAGAATACTGTAATAAATTAATATCCCTCCCCACCTACTGCTCCTTTGGGAGAGGTGTTAACGGCACCCATGATGGCTACAAGCAGAATTTTTTGTTAACTCCCTTTGTCCTGAGGTGGTATCGCTGGTACTTTCCCTTGGAGCATCTGGGTCCTCCCTGGCTCTAGTGGAGCAAAACTCCTGCTTTGCCCTGTGTTTTTTCACTCCAGGTGCTTTGACACCCCAGTTAAAAGAAATAAGGAGACACACCCCACACCCTCTATCATTAGGAACTAAAGCCCCTCTTAGGGACATGCCCCTGAGAAGAGAAGCGTGATGGGAGGAAAGATTGACTTTGTATCAGGGAGACTTGATTTTGAGATCTTTATCCAGAATCAGAGGTCATGTAACTGGACGGTGTTTTGTCTTCAATACTTACACTTCCCAGTGTAGCACCATTCACTTACATACCTCACCCAAATTAAATAAAGTTCCAATACAGTAGGGTCATGACATTCACTCTGAAAATGAAAATATAAATTGATTTACTCATCCTTGGTGTCGGTAACTTGCAGAACCCGTATGTATTGCAGTAAATCTGCAGTCTGTGGGGCATAGATCCCTTTTTTGTGGACTTCATACAAATTCTGTCAGATTTTACTACTTAAGAATTTAGTAGTTTCAGAAAAACATACAAGTCGGACCTCAGAGGACACATATGACCTTCATATAAACTAGAACTTTGATTAGCTGTAGTTTGGGCGTTTTAAGCTCCTCTGTAATGTACAAAATCAATCTTGTAATGGGGTGAAAAAGAAGATTTTCGTATTAATGCTAGCACACTGTCAAATTAATACATCAAATAATGTACTCTTATTCTGAATTGGTGGATTGCTTTTATCAGCGCTTTTGATGTGGCAAAGAAAGTGCTTGTTCCATAGCTACAAACCCAACTCTCTTAGTCTTCCCTTCTCTTTGAACTTCAATTTTCTTGAGACTTGGAACATTGTGATACAGAGAACAGCTTTCACAGCTAGGTATTTCAAGTTTCACATCCAAAGGCATATTAGAAGCCACACAAAGGGATTTTCTTTTAAACAGGGTTTTCAAATGTCTGTAACCTTCTGGCTTGACCTCTGGAAGGTCCCAGTCTGCATTTCAAGAAAAAGAATTTACCCACATATAGCTATCTCCAGTAAGATCAAAGCTGTCACTGTATTATGACACTTATGAGAGTGAAATGGATTTAAAAAAAAAAAAAGTGGGAGAAATGGTGAAAAGATTTGAATGAGTTCACATTTGTAAAAGACACGCACCCACGGATCTTGGAAACGAAGGGAAGACCTTCAGAATTAGCTGCAGCTCTTCTGTTCAGAAGCAGCAGAACGTTTCTTTATTTGTTAGCCTCACCAAGGTAATTAAACAGCCTTGAAAACATAAACAAAAATAGATTTTCTAGATCCCTACAAATATAGCACTGCAAGCGCTTTGCCGTGAAAGTTAATAAGGTTCTAACTTTAGACTGGGTTTTCTGCCTGATGCCTAACAGAAACCACAGCAAAGGTCGGTGTTATTTTATGCTGCCTGGCTTTTTGTGCCCCTCATCAAGGTGTGGTGCCTTTCCCAGTTTCCACCCTTCTCTGAAAAAGGCGTAAATTGTCATAGATTTATCCCAGCTCCGTTGAATGCTTCCTGATGAGCTGCCATGACTCTCCCAGTAAGTATCCACAGAGCAAGAAATGCAGCTCTCTTCGTCTGCTTGTGTTTCCTCCTGTCCTGTGTGAAAGCAGCAGAGTGACTTTGCAGACCCTGTCTGCCTTCCATGTAGACAGATCGTGGCCATAAGGCACGGGGGAGTTGAGGTGTGCATTTTCCTGTGTTGTGTCCTTGCCTCAGCACAAGAAACCACAGCAGAGCCCTTGCCTTTGAGCTAGCTGGGATGTGCCAGAATGTGCTGGAGTGACTGTCCTGAACCTGCTCTCAGGGAAGCATGTCCCAGTTTTTGCCACGCCTACAAGGTTATCACCTCTGCATCTGCTAATTCACCATGATGCTGAGGAACATTGTGGCTGGCAGAACCTTACTCTGCAAGGAAATTAATTCACAGTCCCTGTATTCAACACAAGGGGTTAAAATGTACCTGTGGCCCTACCCACAGGGAATGGAAGAACCACAGATCAACCAGTCTTGTCTCCTGACTCTCTCTGTGCCTTCACAAGGGGCCTTCTCCTCTCCCCCTCCCCACACTCACCTTTTGTAGGGTGGAATAAAGCCAAGAAGAATTACGCCAGTCTCCGCTCAGCTTTCAGAAAGGGGAGCCTCCCTGATGTGAGACTCTTTATTATCTGTTCGAGCCCTTGGGGCTGTGCTTTGAAACAGCTGCAGCTGCAAAGAGGTAAATGATGCCCATGAAGCCTCTCACTTTCAGACCGTTAGCTGCTCTGGTGCATAGAGTAAGTAAGTAGGCAAGGGTTTGAGTTAGGAATAACTCTGATGCTTTGTAACTGTGATGAGAAGTCGGATTGTATTTATATGTTGGTCTTGAATTTTTCTGCCCTTAAATGCTATTATAACCCAGTTAAAATTTTAATAGAAGAGTGGAAAGTCTATTCACAGTTGTTACACTAATAAATGTATTTGTTCTCACTTCCCAACTTACCTTTCAAAATCCTCTGTTCAACTTAATACCCTATCTCAAACAGCAACACAATGTTTTAGGGCTGTACTTAAAACATCTTAAGTCCCATTTTCAATTACAAGTGGAATTATGCTCATTTCTAATGGTACAGAAAAGGTACAAGTGAATCTCAAAATAAGTTCTGCTTGTTCATGCATGTAATTCTGTATCAGTCCACCTTTGCAAGCAGAATTTCCATCATTTGAAAGTCATGGGCCTCTACTCTTGACTGGACTTCACACCAATCCCAGTAATAGTTGGGATTGTTAAACGTTGTAGCCCAGTGAATTTCAAGGCTTTGATTTTTTGTTATATATCGAAGGTATAAGCAAGAAACTTGTAACAAGAATTCCTTTGGTGGAGGAAGTATCAAGTGTTTCAGGCGTACAGATCTGAGCATTAGCATTTTTCATAGATTTGGTAAGACAAATAATTGCTGGATGTGTGCCAGATTTTTTTTTTTTATTATAAAGCACTTTGCTGTCAGATTTCAACCAAGAAGGAAATAGTCACCTTTCTAATTCTGTTAAGTTTTATTGGGTATTGGTAATTGAATGAAACTTGGGGTTTTTTTCAGTCAAAAAGATAAATGACAGATTTGTAATGTGAAAAGTATAGGAAAGCTCCACAGCTAATTACATGATTTTAAACTTAAACGCCGGAGCTCAATTACTGCTTATTCCATAAGTTTGCCTGAGCTATGATTTAAAGGCTTTATTGCACCAAAATCCCTGAGGTTGTTGCAGTTTGCAATAGTGGGCTGCCAAAAGATAATCACAGTGTGTAGTTCTTGTCATCGTAAAGAAATGTGCACATTTCATCATGATCTCCTGCTCAGGCAGACACCTGGGCCTCAATCCAGATCCTTTTGGATCATGCCCTTGGTCTGATGTCCTCATTGTTAACTCTGCATCATTAGTGCTGGCAAACCGTGTAACCTAACGAGAGGACTGTAGGAAAGATGGGGACAGGCTGTTCAGTAGGGCCTGTTGTGAGAGGACAAGGGGTAATGGGTTTAAATTAGAAGGAGGTAGGTTTAGATTAGATATTAGAAAAAAAATTTTGACAATGAGAGTTGTAGAGCACTGGAACAGGTTGCCCAGAGAGGTGGTGGATGCCCCATCCCTGGAAACGTTCAAGGCCAGGCTGGATGAGGCTCTGAGCAACCTGATCTAGTCAGGGAGGTCCCTGCTTCTTGCAGGGGGGTTGGACTAGATGACCTTTGAAGGTCCCTTCCAACTCTAACCATTCTATGATTCTATGATCTACCTGTGGCCAGTGAAAGGTGAGCGCAGTAGGTTGTGTGGGAGTTTTGGTGTGGAGCACAGCAGTCCTGCTTTGCAATTCCAGTCGCTTCAGCAGTATTCGTTGCTTATATGAATATTGTGCTTAGGGTGCAAACTCAGGAGCTGCTTAAAAGGAACACCACTGCAGAATGCAAAACCTTGGCTGTGTTGAAACAAGTGTGAAAACTCCCATTGGCTTCAGGCTGGTCACTAGAATCAAAAGTTTGTCTTCTGGAGTGAAGTGGTCAAATTGTACTGTGAAGTCAGTCAAAAGGCACCTCCTCCTAAAGAAAATGAAAGATGTCAAAAAACTCTATGTGAGTCAGTCGCAATATAAGGAATGATTTTGATTGCTGATGTATAAAAAAGAATGTTTGTTCCTCCACAGATAACAGCTTGTTACTTGCTTTGCTCTCAGGATGCGGGGAGAAAGGAAGAGATAAAAATTACTTGTAGCCAAGTTGGCTGCTAGAGTCCAGCAGCACAGTCAATCAAATTGTTTCATCATTCCAAGTCATTCTGTAATAGCACTGATTTATCTCGCTGCTGTGCAATTGTCCCCTGTTGATAATTCCAGTTTTGTCAGGAGATGGCAGAGATTTTGCTGAAAACCTGCAAGCTCCTCTTACCTGCAGCGAACAGTAGGAGAGCAGCGTACGACTTCCTCCTTTTCATTGATGCCTATAAATAGTCCATGCTAACCCTCACAGCTGAGAGACATAGGGAATCTTTTTTT